>JBAKBP010004928.1:0-51702 GCA_037953745.1 Lithodes maja
GCTCAATTGCTTTTGCCCTTTTTGAGTTGCAGAAGTTAGAGATCACAATGTCTGGCCTACCTATAATGAATGGACTATAGTGGCTATAGAGATGATAGTTGCCAGTGTGACTGTATTGATAGTCTTACTGGGTTTAGATTCATCAACATTATCATCTCCATAATACTAGCCATTCGTATTACCACCTCACTACCATTATCATTATTTCCATATATTCATTAACAAATAGCAGAGCAATATACTGGGAAACATCCTAGTAAGTGCAAATTGAATCATGAATAAGTTTTAGTGGTGATAACATTGAATTACCCTCGACTTTGGCAACTATTAGGGTGGTAAATACCTTGATGTGGGGGTGATGGTTGTGTTGGTGGATGTGTTAGTGGTTTGATTGTAGAAGGGACTTTCTATGTTGAGATTGTGTGTGTGATTGTTTTTATGTCTTTGTTTATTTCCCTATGTGTATCAAGGAAATAAAAGGCAATACTGCCTGCAACAAGTGTCCACGCCAAGGTTGAACGAATGATAGGGAACTAAATTCAAAGTACGTTAGAGTACAAATGTCTCGACATCGGGAGCTTTAAGCAGTTAAGTCACAGGATGAAGAAAAGATAGATTGGTACGTTAGTGGTACCGGTATTACTTGTGTGAAATGTTGTGTTTGTGGTGGTAGGTGTGATGGTGATGTTGTTTTTGTTATTGTTGGTGGTATTAGTGGTTGTGTTGGAGGTCGGATGCTAGTGGTGGTGAACGATGATACTGTAGTGCTGCTACGAGTGGTATTCCTGGAGGTTGTGGTGTTGGTGGTAGATATGAGGGTGGTGGTAGTGGTACTGGCTATAGTGGTGGTGGTGAGTGATGAGAGTGACATCATTTTGGCACCGGCACTAGTGTCTCGCTCATAGTGCCACGCTGCCTGTTTGGTGGTGGTGGTGGTAGTGGTGCTGGTGGTAATTGTGGTGGTGTTGTGGTAGTTGTGGTGGTGGTGGGGTAGGTGTGGTGTTAATGGTTTGTGGTGAATGGTGGTGCTAGGTGTGGCAATAATTATGATAGTGGTGGTGGTGGTGTTTCTGAAAATAAATTTTATACCAAGATTTACTTTCTTTGCACGCAGCCGAAATATTGCCATTCTTTTAAAGCATATTATATAGCTTATTTTATTTTAATTTACGGAAGAGATGCCGAATATATTAGACTTTACCCAAGCCTAGGTCTATATAAATATTTTACGGCAGGTCTGGGAAAATATGCAAAGCTTCCAAATTCCCGAACCAGCTGAGCGCCATCTGGGCCGGCGGGTGAGGAATGACTGTAATTGTCCTTTATGGGGGAGTTCAACCGGGAGTGGGAGTGGGAGGAGTGGGGTGATGTGGTGATGTGGTGGTGGCGTGTGTTGGGTGGGAGTGGGGGAATGCGGTGGTGGTGTGAGGATGGTGGGAGTGGGGGAATGTGGTGGTGGTGTGAGGATGGTGGGAGTGCGGGGAATGTGATGGTGGTGTGAGGATGGTGGGAGTGGGGGGAATGTGGTGGTGGTGTGAGGATGGTGGGAGTGGGGGGAATGTGGTGGTGGTGTGAGGATGGTGGGAGTGGGGGAATGTAGTGGTGGTGTGAGGATGGTGGTAGTGGTGGGAATGCGGTGGTGGTGTGAGGATGGTGGGAGTGGGGGGAATGTGGTGGTGGTGTGAGGATGGTGGGAGTGGGGGGAATGTGGTGGTAGTGTGAGGATGGTGGGAGTGGGGGGAATGTGGTGGTGGTGTGAGGATGGTGGTAGTGGGGGAATGTGGTGGTGGTGTGAGGATGGTGGTAGTGGGGGAATGTGGTGGTGGTGTGAGGATGGTGGGAGTGGGGGGAATGTGGTGGTGGTGTGAGGATGGTGGTAGTGGGGGAATGAGGTGGTGGTGTGAGGATGGTGGGAGTGGGGGGAATGTGGTGGTGGTGTGAGGATGGTGGTGGTGGTGTGAGGATGGTGGGAGTGGGGGGAATGTGGTGGTGGTGTGAGGATGGGGGGAGTGGGGGGACTGTGATGGTGGTGTGAGGATGGTGGGAGTGGGGAAATGTGGTGGTGGTGGGAGTGGGGGGAATGTGGTGGTGGTGTGAGGATGGTGGGAGTGGGGGGAATGTGGTGGTGGTGTGAGGATGGTGGGAGTGGGGGAATGTGGTGGTGGTGTGAGGATGGTGGGAGTGGGGTAATGTGGTGGTGGTGTGAGGATGGTGGGAGTGGGGGAATGTGGTGGTGGTGTGAGGATGGTGGGAGTGGGGGGAATGTGGTGGTGGTGTGAGGATGGTGGGAGTGGGGAATGTGGTGGTGGTGTGAGGATGGTGGGAGTGGGGGAATGTGGTGGTTGTGTGAGGATGGGAGTGGGGAATGTGGTGGTGGTGTGAGGATGGTGGGAGTGGGATGAGTGGGGAATGTGGTGGTGGTGTGAGGATGATGGAGTGGGGAATGTGGTGGTGGTGTGAGGATGGTGGGAGTGGGGTAGTGTGGTGGTGGTGGTGTGAGGATGGTGGGAGTGGGGAATGTGGTGGTGGTGTGAGGATGGTGGGAGTGGGGAATGTGGTGGTAGTGTGAGGATGGTGGGAGTGGGATGAGTGGGGAATGTGGTGGTGGTGTGAGGATGGTGGGAGTGGGGAATGTGGTGGTGGTGTGAGGATGATGGGAGTGGGATGAGTGGGGAAATGTGGTAGTGGTGTGAGGATGGTGGGAGTGGGGAATGTGGTGGTAGTGTGAGGATGGTGGGAGTGGGATGAGTGGGGAAATGTGGTGGTGGTGGTGTGAGGATGGTGGTAGTGGGAGGAGTGGGGGAATGTGGTGGTGGTGGTGGTTGGAGGATAGTGGGGGTCGGTGGAGTGGGGGAATGTGGTGGCAGTGGGGGGAGAATAGTGAGAGTGTGGGGAATGAGGGAATGTAGTTGAACTTCCATATTGCTAGAAATGTTCAAGTGGTCAATTAAAACGATACAGGTTACATAAAGTCATTGGAAGCTATCAAGGTTATTCACAAACCTTACCTGATCATATAACTAACCCTAACCCTAAATGGTAGGTGGTGTAGGTTTTTTTAATAGAGCAGGAAATTCAATCTTACAGCCATGGTTGAGGGGCTCCTACGCTTAAGGCGAGATATTAACTTTGGGGTTATTTTTCTGGACTCCCTTCTCCCTAATGTTTAACCCCATTAATTTTGAGATCTGAAGACGTTCGCCCCATTACATTATCGATTTTAAGGCATTTTGCCCCATTTCTGTCAATTTTAAGACCTTTCGTGCCAATTAGGTGTCGATATTTTGTCCGGGCGGGAGATAGCGAGCCTGTAATTTGGGAGGAACCAGCCTTCGGCCGGGACATTTTTCTACCGAAAAATTTACACATTTATCACGAAGAGGGTTCTTGTGTGTGTGTGTGTGTGTGTGTTTTTTTTTTTTTTTTTTAAGGTTGATGGAGGTCTCGGGAGCAAACTAAAAACCTCCCCTTAATCTCTCATAATTTTGGGGTGTTTGGGAAGGGTGTGTTGAGATCAGTGGTGGGGAGTGGGATGTACTGTATATTATTGCTTCAGCCTGTTGCTATGTGGATTGGAGATTATGTAAGAGGAGAGATCGACGATACATTTTCTTTGTAGGCCATTTTGGTGTTGCAATTATCGAAGGAGGAGGTGATATTTTATTGTTTATCATGTAGAAATAAGTTCCAAAGACCCAACTACAGTAGATATCCTATGCCAGTTTTTGCCGATTGCTTATTATGGGTATGGCTATATGTAAGTGTAGAGAGAGGCTATTGACACCAGGGGCATCAATTCGGCGAAGGTTGGCCGATCTCTGTTACTATAGTGTAGGGTCTCTAATGTTGCCTAAGGGGAGATGGGTAGTAGTTTTTATTTGCTCATTTATGTATCTTTATTATTTGTTTAGTTTCCTCCTTAGACCTCCATCACACTTAAAAAAAACATCCATTAGATCCCCCATCGAGATTAATTTGTAAATTTTTCGGTAGAAAAATGTCACGGCCGAAGGCCGGTTGCTCCACAAGTACAGGCTCACTATCTCTCTAGGAATAAAATCGACACCTAAAGGGCACGAAAGGTCTTAAAATTGACAAATAAATGGGGCGAAAGGTCTTAAAATCAACAAACTAATGGGGCAAACATCTTTAAATCTGAAACTAATGGGGCTAAACATGAGGGAGAAATGGGTCCAGAAAAACGGGCCATCTCCCCTCAATGAACGATTGATAATGATTGTATGAAGCTTTGTCTGGTTTTCTTGAGGTTATTTTCCTCCTCATATATTATTCGGAGTACTGGTTCCTTCTTAACCCTTTCAGCTTGTATTGGTGACGCGTTTTTCCTTATGTTGTGGCTTACATTAGGCGATTTTACTTAATTTTGGAAGGCCCTCTGGGAATCAAAGGGGTAAAGTCTATCACAAATGTTCTTCTGGCTTTCAAAATTCTCTTCTAAGCGACTAATATTTGAAAACAAAAACACAAAACGCTCGCCAGGAGAAAGTTGACACCTAATTGTCACGAAAGGTCTCCATATTGACCAAAAAATGGGGCAAAAAGTCTTAAATTGCCAAAATAATGGGCCGAACGTCTTAAAATCTGAAAACTACAGTGCATTCATTCCACATATATCGACAGGCCCCGCCCGCTTCCCCAACCGTTATCATACGGCTGGCATGACTGTGCGAGGTAGGGGTGTCCAACAGGGTTACCAAATCAGCACAAAAATATGATTTAATCTGTTTGCAGAAGTAACTAGAAGAATACAAACTAGTAAATGCCTACCTAATATTGCTAGAATATTACTCCAATATTGATAACATGTGCTAAAAGATTCGGAGTATAGCCAGCATTCTTATTGCTAGGTGTAAAATATTGCCGCTAGATCAAGTCAATATTTATTTATCAATTTAAATTATTAAAAATGGCCTACAAAGCCATCTACCTTTCTACATCAACGAGTGAAAAAGAAATGTTAAGACTGGAGCCTGTCTTTAACAGCTCCATTCCCTTGTTCAAGTAAATACTTTTAGATCTAGCGGTAAGGTATCTACATTGGCGTTGTGTATTCTCTCAACTGTCAATGGCTGTCATTCAAACGTCAGTTCAGTTCCCTCCCGTCTTCTGAAGGGGGAAGATGGCGTCTCCTGCCCATACCCCTGGCAGACCTGCTGGTTCTCCCCGACTTGTCAGTCAAGCCAGGAATATTGTATTAAATGTATTCAAGTATTTTGATAAGGAGAAAACTGAGCCAGTTGATGTGGTGGTGCTCCTCGTGGTACACCCTGGAAACGTCATTATTGGCGGCTAAATGAATCACAAAATTATGATCTACACAAGTTGACTGATCAGTCAAAATTTAATCACTTCACAATATGAGAGAGAGAGAGAGAGAGAGAGAGAGAGAGGGAGGGAGGGAGGGAGACTTGAGGCACACAGACAAGGGAGGGGGAGGCATCACGGTACCCTATACAACTAAAAGCAGTCGCTCGCTAGGCCTAGCTTAATAATTGTCTACCTCTGCTCTGCCCAAGTAGACGAGGTAAAACAATGGTAATGGAGTTTACTTTTCTGTACAATGTTATATGGTAATATTGTATAGTAAAGAGTAACTGCAAATATGCATGTATTAAAGCGCTCTTACATCGTATAATTAATTTTACTTGGAGCTCTTATCAGCTCCGTGGTAAGGTGACAGTGACTTGTCCGAGATTGCGGTATGATAAGCTCTACTTCGTCTACGGCGCTGGTGGAAGCGGGCGGGGCCTGTCGATATAATTTTGAATGAAGGCACTTTTTTTTTTTGTAGTGGGGCTAAACATGAGGGACAAGGGGGGCACCAGAATAACCAACCCTCTCCCCTTTAATATTTCTGGTTTGGTTACTGCCAGAGTAATTGCTGGTGTGTTGTGCTTAGTGGTGGTCCCTTATGAGGTGCTGTTGTCAATGTATCCCCTCTATTATGCTATGGTCAGTGCTAACCAAGCTTGCAGTAAGCTTAACTCTTGACCCCTGAGTTGTACTGCTATGCTGAGTTTGGGCAGTGTCAGTAGTGTTGATTGATTGACTGATTGGTTGATCTAATGATTGATGTATACATGTATGAATATGACTATTATAGATATTAGTGGATGGTAAAATTAGTGAACAATTCTCTTTACTTATTAGCATACCCGTATACATCTATAACCCTATTAAGAACTGCCCATGTATGATCTAGTAGTTATGATACTAAGCTACCCTAATAACTAACCAGTTGCTGTATAAACATGTTATGTAGTCGATCTTTGTACATAGCATAATGCATACAACCAGGAAGAAGATAACTTTTGCTTGTGGAGGTATATATATATATATATATATATATATCATATATCATACATTGTACATTATATATATTATGATAACAGCTCTTAGGGTGTTTTGGTGACATTCATAACAGTAGTACCGGTATATGAGCAGCTACAGTATAATAACAGTTATGACACACTAGGCTTGGTCTCTAGACGCTAGAGCCTTGATAACTCCTGGCAACCTTCACTCAGGCCTTATATCACGACTCACTCAAATATATAAATGTGTGTCATTGTTGTTCAATGCCCATAACTTTGGCGATTTTAAAACGGTGAATCAATTTGCCCCATTAGTTTGGCGATATAAAGACGTTTCACCCTATACAGGTGTCATTCTTCTCTTGGCGAGAGATAGTGAGCCTGCAAGTTACGAGAAACAATTTACTGAAACAATTTACAAATTTGGCTTGAAGGTGAATCTGGGTGGCGTTTCATATAGTTTGTGTGTGTGTACTTACTCTAGTTGTATTGCGGGAGTGAGCATGCTCGTTATTTCCCGCCTCCTATATATGTAGGTGTTATATGTATCGTTGGAATGGCTGTGGATGTGTGTGTAGTCTGTATTTTTAGCCAATTGGCGACATGGAAACGAAGGTTTAGGGTCGATCTGTATGGTACCATTCTCACTATAGACGGTACCGTCTCGCCCGAAGGCTTAGGTAGCCATCAGCTTAGGTGAACCATATGATACCCATCTCGCCTTGTACCATTTTGTGTGTGTGTGTGTGTGTTTTATTACCTTGAATGGGTAATACTGAACAAACTAAATGCAAATAACAATTGCTCGCCTTGTAATAGATATGAGACACTATACACTGTAATGTATAATTATGCTCGGCCTGGAACCTTGATAATATATGGCATCCTTCAGCCAAGATATATGACACGCTTCACTCAACAAATGTATAGCTGTTCTGCTTGTTCAGTGCCTCGCAGGTATTGTATGATTTACAAGGCCAGGCAAGCGTATATGTATGTTCGGTGGCGCTAATATGTCATGTCTCAGCTGTCATTACGTATGGCTCGCTCGATGCTGTATTAATGTCTGTCAGATGTTGGATAGGGTAGGTAAATGTAGGACCATATTTGTATATTTCACTCAATATGAAGAAATGAAGCTTAGATATTGCTGATACCAATTATTGATCAAAATATACTTGGTGTCGAGACATCACTTATTAGCCCGACTGTACAAGCACTGATAATAAGCGAACACTATGGGACTCAATTTTGAATAATATCGGTATGTTTATTTCAAGGCTCACATGCATGACGAACTCGTGTACGTTATATGTTTAAGATGAACACCCATCTGTAAGATTTCATTATTACCTTTACTGTACACTCGGATACCATAGTCTCTAGCCCACTCATACAAATTCATTGACTTCACCTATTTCTAGTTATGGAAGCATTTTTCTAGAAACAAATTTATTAATAAAATGTTCTATAAATCAACTACACAATGATATATACTATTTATTTACAAGCAAGTTATATCCAAAAATCAATCCGGATAGATATAATTGCATAGAGAAAAACACAAGGGGTCCACGAATTCTCCTGAGTGGGGTAGAGACTATGGTATCCTACTGTACCATACTCAGAATCAGTATATTATGGTACTATTTTTTTAACATACACCCTCCAAATGTGCTATTGGGCTTTCCTCAGGGCCTACCGGACACGAGTGGAAACGTGCTCAGTATCGGGTCCAAGATAATATTTTTGTTTCGATCAGAGCCAAGAAAGCGTATTGTACTCACAAATTGACTCAATGTAGAGTAATTTGTACTCAAGTCCCATGAAATATACAATGCTTAGTAAAGGGCCATTCGCCTTTGCACATAAGCTTCAGTTAGGGTCCTTGAAGGCCCTCAGTAAAGGAAAATGTTGATGCTGTAGTCATGCTGGTCAGTAAACCCTTAAATAATAGCTTTTAATGCTTAAGGGAGCCCACCTCGCCTTTTTCTCTTTCTCTCCCTCTCTCTTTGGCTTGTATCCATTCGGCCCCATTTCAGCCTACTGTTTCAAGACGTTTACCCCCATCCAGGTGTCAAAATTTTCCTGGCGAGCGGTAGCGAGCCAGCATATATATATTATTGTTTTGACAGCAAGCTAAATTTGTAAATTTTTCGATAGAAAAATGTCTCCGGCGAAACCGAATTTCTCCATACAATGCTGGCTCTCTATTGCTCGCCAGGAAGAAATTGACACCTGGATGGGGATAAACGTCTTAAAACAGTTGGCTGATGGGGCCGAATGGATACAAGACAGGGGAAGAGAAATAAGGAGAGAAAGATTTAAAAAAAGCCGGTGACCCCCCTTAAATAACGACCCAGGAGATAGCTATACTGTGCTTAATAAAGGACCCTGCGACAGATTATTACTTTTAAACATGGAGTGCACCTTGTTGTAAAGGAGTCAAAGGCAGAACCAAGACATGGTCTAAATTAACCCCTGCAGTGTACTGATGCCATCTTAACCAATTTTTACTACACATTTTGAAACTGCTATTCTGACACTGCAAGATGTCTTGTTAGGCCTATATACTGTAGTTATTTGGCCTAATAAGGTATTAGGATTATGACCTGTCCTCATTAAAATACCCCCCCCCCCTTCCCCAAGAAATACAATGTGCTCTATAAAAAGCTAAATATAAATGATGATAAGCTCAATATGGAGCGTGAAGCATATGCTTAAGGGGAGATTTCCACTCGAGGGATATTTTTTTGGAACCCATTCTCCCTCATGTTTAGCCCCATTGATTTTGAGATTATAAGACGTTCGACCCATTAGTTTGGCGATTTTAAGACCTTTCGCCCCATTAAGACTTCGTGTCATTTAGGTAACAATTTTTTCCTGGCGAGCGATAGCGAGCCTGTAATTTAAGAGGAATCGGCCTTCGGCCGGGACATTTTGCTACCGAAAAATGTACAAATTTATCTTGAAAGGGGTACTAGGGGGTGTAAATTTAAGCTTGATGGAGGTCTAAGGAAATAACTAAAAACCTCCCCGTAAGCTTCAGTTAGGACCCAGAAAATGTATCATCGAATGTTCAATAACAAAAAAAGGGCCCTATAGTTTATGATAAAACTTCTGTTGGGGCTCAGGATATGCACTGTGTTCAATGATAATGTGGATCTGACTGGATTGCATACCCAGCGCATTTACCACTTCCACGGCGCCAATCAGCTGATATATACTTGGTCCACGGCTGATTTGGTGTGAGCGGAGTGAAAAGCGTTCATCCTTGCTCACTGTAAGCACCAAGTTCCCGGGAGTGCAAAAGATCATTATTCGTCGGGGGAGTGGTGTCAAAAGAAGGCGCTGGCAAAGTTTTCGCAAAATCCATTAATTTGTTAGTAAGATATCTTGTGAAGACAGACTGATGGACGGGAGTAATTATGGTACGGTCGCGCTAGTAAGTCATGTCCCACCTGTCATTACGTTTGGCTTGCTCTGTGCTGTATTAATGTACCGGTATGTTAGATGTTGAACAGGGTGGGTAATTGTAGGAACATGTTTGTATAATTCACTCGATATGCAGAAATGAAGCTTAGATATTGCTGATACCAATTATTGATCAAAACATACTTGGTGCCGACTGCCGAGAATCACTTATTAGCGCGACTGTACATTACCCTCTTCTCGGCTTTACTGGCGTGTAGTATGATAATGGACCCAAAACAGATAATTACATTTGTTGCAAAGGCGTATCTTGGCATTATGGTTAATAAAGGACCCCAGGCAGATGATTAAGCTTAATCCAGTACACTCTCAGAAATTATGGGTAGATAAGGGGTAAAATAAGGGTAATCCTAGTGTCCGGGACACGCTACCCTTTAAAGGTAAACTTAGATCAAGATTACCCTTCACAATTACCCTTATAGAAGGGTAAAGAATTAATTAAATTTACCCTCTATGGGCGGGCTTTACTTCCAAAATTACCCTTTAAGGGGTAAAATAATTGTGTCCTTTACCCCTGCCCTACTACCTACCCTGTACTCCCTGCCCTACCTCTTTCCATACCTAAAATACATTGTACCACTGTCATAAAGATACAATGTTGACATTGAATGTTAGACAAAAATAATAAATACAGTATATATTGTATATATACTGTATATATACTGTATATATTGTAAAAGCCTTCACTAATAAACTAAATGTGGGGAAATCTTACAGCAAAATGTCTAATAGCATGTCGCTCTGAATACATTCACTCCCTCCGACGAAGGCAGGGGTAAGAAGAGAATTCCAGACGGATACCAAGTTTTCAGACACTTGCCTCAAACTGTCCAAAATACAAAAGAGAGCCTGACACTAATATACCGGTAAATTATTCTTCTTTTCCTTTCTTTATTACTTTTGTTTGGATTTTTACCTTGTATGTATATACAGTACAGTACTGTAATGTCCCAATGATTGAGGCAAGTTTGAAATTGGTATAAGTTCTCACAAATTTACATAGGCTTTCCATCCTCCAGAGAAAGTCTGTAGGACCAAGGTACCTTACTGGTATACTCAAACGTGATATACAGTATGATCCTGATTATATAGTCCTTGTATTTAACCTCTTTATACATCACATTTTAGAATATGTTACACCTGTTTACACTGCATTGAATAAATGCTTAAATTGTAGGCTTATAATAATAAATGAATAACTTGGAATTTTTAAATATATAGTTGAGTAACCAATAAAACTAAAGCACAGTACTGTAATTATTATACAGTACAGTAATATAATTTATGGACTAATAATATGCTTGTCATCACACTTTCTCTAGTCATCATTTATTTTGTTGGATTAAATTGATAATGTTATCAATATATAACATAGCTAAATGGAATAATATTACTATCCAGTTGAAATACAGCACTATTTTTAGGTATGTTCAAAGATATAAAGGTTGTAATAATGAAAATCATAGTTCCGCATATACATTATTTATTATCAATATTGACTGATGTACAGTAATAGACAGAACCTTCTCCTTACTCAGAGATACCCAACACAATAAAGTACATCTGTGAATAAATGGCAATGAAAAAAATATATACCGGTAATTCAAGCAAATAGCCTACTGTATATGTACTGTATATGTACTGTATTGTAAACAGTATAGGCTTGATGCAAATACTAAAAACTAGATATGCTTGTCACTTTAGGCAGAACAGCAGTGGCTTACAGGACAGAGCTGCATTGAAGTGAGAGGATGATGTATACCACCAACTGACCACAGATGTCAGCTAGGATTCCTCAAATCCAGAGACCTGTGGGGAAAACTTAGATTTATCTTGTTTGCAAGATTGTGGGATAATTTCTCTATAACATTTGAAAAGGAAGCATAGTGTCTGGCCATGCACTGTATGTAAAAATAGTGTAAGTAGTCATTTTGAGCTTGTGTGGAGCTTGGATACATTAGATATATTAGATATAACTGGAGAAAATGAATAGAAATAAGGAAGCTAGGCCTAGTGATGTAAATAGTCAATGGCATTTCCTTAACCCGGGAGCTGCGGGGAGACTCTTAAGAGTTCCCCCGGCGGACTGCGGGAAGACTCTTGAGAGTAAGTAAAATAAAAAATCAACTTTTGACATCGAAAAAAAAAAAAAAAATTATTTTTATTTTTTTATTTTTTTATTTTTTTTTGGCCCCTGGGCCATGCAAAATCTCAGTCCTCTACCTCCCCTCCTTCCCCACTTTCCTCCTCTCCTTCAGTTATCACCTATTTTCCCTATTATTCCCTTATTCTGAGGTATATTTTCGTGCTAACATTAGCGAGTTGCAAGCAGGGTGTTGTCATCACTGATGGCAAGCGAGTGCAAGAGAGAGAGAGAGAGTATCGATCGACTGTGTCTCAGTGGCCTTGGGGGAAATTGGCGGGAAAGCAGTTTGCCTCACCCATACATTATACAACTCGCGGGCTATATCTCCGATTTTGACCATCCAAACGCTGTTTTCACTCGTTTTATTGTTGTTTCAGGTTAATACCTTTATAATCAACCCATAATAGGCGCATATGGATAATTATTAATGCTATTAATGGTACAATGAATATTTTAGTGACGGAAACACCTCAAATACGTCAGCACAGGGGGACGTTTTCAATTACCCCCATGCGCACTTGTTAGGTTAAGCATAGCCTTCTCGCTGCCACTGACAAAGTCTGTGGGAAAACAAAGGGTCACCCCAGGAATAAGACCTGGTGGTGGAACGATGAGGTAGAGCATGCTGTGAAAGAGAAAAGGAGATGCTTCAAAGCATGGAAGAAGGGAGGCAGCAAGGAGGAATACCAGGCAGCTAAACAAACAAAAAGAGTTATTTACAATGCTAAAAAAGGTATTAAGGACCTGGTCCTCGAACAAGTGTGTAACACTGACAATCCCAATGGGATCTTCAACCTAGCTAGGCGAGTTACAAAATGACAGTAGGGATATTATAGGTGAACAGTGTGTTAGCAACGGTAATGGGAAGATTATGTATGCAGAAAATGAAATCAGAGAAGCATGGAAGGCACACTGAACGATTGCTAAATGTAAAGTTTGAATTGGATAAGGAACAGCATAGTATCAAAGAACCAATATCTAGACCCCCTCCTTTGATAGCACCAGCTGTAGTGAGCAACGCAATCAAGAAAATGAAGGACGGTAAATCTCCAGGGTGCTGACATTGTCGCTGAGATGATAAAAGCCTCAGGGGAGACTGGTGTCAGTTTAGTCACTGAGTTGATAAACACCATTATTAAAGATGAGAAAATCCCGGAGGAATGGCACAAAAGTGTAATAGTAAATATATACAAAGGAAAAGGGGATGCGCTAGATAGAGGTAATTATAGGGGCCTGAAAATGCTTGACCAAATCATGAAGGTCTGTGAGAGAGTCTTTGAGGGTTTGATCAGGCAAAGCATCTCCATTGATATGCAGTTTGGTTTTATGCCAGGACGTGGTACAACCGATGCTATCTTCATAGTCAGGCAGATGCAGGAAAGATACTTACTAAAAGGCAGGGATCTTTACTTTGTGTTTGTAGACCTGGAGAAGGCCTTTGACAGGGTGCCTAGAGATGTTGTGCAGTGGGCTATGAGGAAACTTGGTGTGGAAGAGTGGCTGGTGCGTGTGATAATGAAAATGTATGAGGATTCGCGAACTGCGGAGAGGGTGAAAGGTGTACTGAGTGAGGAGTTCACAGTCCGTGTTGTAGTTCATCAGGGTTCAGTGTTAAGCCCCTCCTCTTTATTATGGTCCTGAAGGCACTGTCTAGAGTTTTTAGATCCGGACTCCCGTTGGAGCTGTTTTATGCAGACAATTTTGTCCTAATAGCTGACGATGTGCAAGATGCTGAGGCCAAATTCAGAAGATGGAGAGAGGGTATGGCGAGCAAGGGTTCAAGAGTCAATATTAACAAAACCAAGGTTATGCATTGTAGATTGAGACGAGGTAATGTGGAAAATAGCGGTGCATACCCATGTGCAGGGTGTGGGCGCCAACTCAATTCGATGTAGCATCTGTCGATGTTGGGTGCACCGTGGGAGTATGCGCTGTAGTAGAATAAAAGGACCCCTGCCGAAGGATAAGTCAGAAATTGATAAATTTGAGTGCGTAGTGTGCAAAGGCGAGCTTGTGTTAAGTAATGATCCTGTGGCTGTGAATTTTGGAAATGAGTCATTGGAGCTGGTGGACAAGTTTTGTTACCTAGGAGATACCATCTCTGCCGGTGGTGGGGCCGAGGCTGCCACTGTCACTAGAATTAGATGTGGCTGGGGGAAGTTCAGAGAACTGCTGCCAATTCTGACCATGAAAAGAATGCCTCCCCCTCTGCAGGGAAAGGTGTATGCCTCATGTGTTAGAAGTGCAATGACGTGTGCTTCAGAAACATGGGCCGTTAAAGTAGAGGATGTCAACAGAATGGAACGTAATGAGATATGGTGAGATGGATGTGTGGGGCCAGGCTGCAGGATAGAATAACAAATGATGAGCTGAGGAGACGTTTAGGTATAAAGAGTATTAGCGAGGAGATACGTACAAGTAGACTGGGATGGTATGGACATGTGGAGAGAATGGATGAACAAAATTGGGTGAAAAGATGCAGGTCTGTGATTGTCGAGGGAGCGGCACCAAGGGGTGGACCGAGGAAGACCTGGGATCGGACTATACGTGCCGATCTCGAATCCAAAAACTTGACAAGTGAAGCAGCCCTTAAAAGGGTTGCCTGGAACGCCGCCATTAGGACAAGAGACTGAAACTGCATGTATGTGTGGAGCACTCAGTCTTAAAATGTTATGTATGTGTATGTATGTAGTGTGAGAGGTAGGCATAGTAATGTCGCTGATTTATTATGTTTATATTGCGGAAATCACAAGGCTGAGCTGAATCAACTTTGAGAGATATCTCTGGAATGTGTTGATATACAGTATACTGTACCTGAGGAACATACTCAGTGCTGGGGGTGATACAGAGGCTAATTCTTTTGGGTGGAATAAATTATGGAAGTAGTTAACACTAATGAAAACAAAGGGTACCGGTATCTTCCGACATGTTGACAAAAGTTGTATCCTGCATGTGTGAGAGGTTTGAAGACATGGGCAGTTAATAAGGAAAATACATATAAACTTGAATGTCCTGAAATGAGCATAGCAGGATGTAAAGTACAGTCAGCCCCCCCAATACGCGAGAATAGGGGCGACAGGAGGCATCGCGTATTGGGAATCCGCGTATTGTGGACCTAACTTTAAATAGGAATAATTAGATATGGGTGACATCTCTCAATTATGGCCTATTTTCAAAAATTTTGGCCTTATTTTCGACATTTTTGGCTCTACAGTACAGTCTATATCTTATATATAATAAGAACAATGAATAAAAATATGAAACCTTACCTTAAAATTAGTAGAAGATAGGCTAGGACTAGGACTAGGACCGTAGGACTTCACGATTTTCTCCAACTTCTCCCTCCCTGACCAAATCGTACGAACAGTTTACTCTGACAAGCCTATTGCACAGTTTCCTTCTCCTTTTTTCTTGCTATCCAACACTTCCACCTTCATTTTGTGTGTTAATCTTCTTATATTGGCGTGGCATGGCGAAAAAAGTGGCAGGCACTACAAACGTTTGGTCACTCCGCACGGCTATGACGCTTGAGCGGGACTGTGGGAGGGAGGGAGGGAGGGTAAGCGGGAGGGAAGGCAGGCGTATGCCCGTCTTCTTCTTTTTTCAGAGCTACTCCTGGGCCTCGCGAAACGTAGACGTGCTCGCGTATCAAGCGGGAATAGCGGATTTGGCCCCTTCTTAGCTCTCGATTCGTGTATTGTGGTACCACCTCGCGTAATTAATGTTTAATTAATTAATGTTATTTTCGAGGGGTCACTCGTGTATTAGGGTTTTCGCGAATTGTGGAATCGCGTATTGGGGGGGCTGACTGTACTTAGTACACTGAAGAAGCCCTGGAGCAAGGTTCATACCAACAGCTAACCTCTGATTTCCTTTTTGCAATTATCAAGTACCAGTATGTCAATTACTTAATATATTCAGCTCTTAATACTGAAAAAGACTATACAGTACAATTTATATTTGATATGACATTTCATAAAGAATAATGAGGAACTGGAAGAGTTTCAGTGTTAAATATTGGAGTTGTACCGGTACTGTATAAGTAAGGTACCGGTACATTTTATGAATGTTCTGTCAGGTGGGGACCAGTCGTTCCCAACATTTTCTTGTTATAGTTTAACATGCCCACTCCCACAATATAGAGTTATGGACCATTTTGAAATTGCACCTGGTGTAAATTGATAAGACAATTTAGAATCACTAACATATTTTGATGACAGGGCAATCCCACAACATAAAATATGGTACCGGTACTGTCATACTGTACTTTACAATGTCAAGTATGAGAGAGACCAGGAGTTTGGGTAGTGTGCTTGTTACGACCGGGCACTCGGGTACACTAGGGCTCTTACACAGGACTCGAGTATGGCTCGCTGCCACAACGGAAACACACGATCCCAACCCCAGAGTACTGCCAGCCGAACAAAAAACGCCACTACACTCCAGAGTTCTATCTGCTATAACGGGGTATACAAGAACTCGGTACTAGCGTTTCACACAACAGACTAATAACTAGACGGGAGTTATCTAGTCTGGTCAACAATCAAACAAAGAAGAAAGTACTACAACACTAAAGAATAGTGTTGGCCGAAGCCGAAGTAATCCACCCTTGAACTAAGAACTTAAGAAGTCCTCCACCCTCTACTTCGGATCGGCACTATTACGTTACGTTAAACAATAGTCCTCGAGCATCAAGCAAGGAATCTTCTGATAAGTTAGATGCTTCTCGAATACTCATAAGAAGTAAGTATCGGATTTTGAACAGCAATTTAATGAATAACTCACTGGCAATTAAAGGCTTTAAATTGACATAAGAAGAATTATAAGAATAAGCAATAGGATATGGCAAACATTAAGAAGAAGTACTCCGACAATGCACTGGCAATAGCCTACTAAGATTGTGCTCGTGGGCCACTAATCTCTGAAGTAGCTAAGCGTGCCACACATGAAATCAATAGTGCATAAACAATAATATACATAAGGAGAAGCTTCAATACTATGCTGTATCTGCTGGTCGAGCAAAGTCTAGCTGGGATACATAAGGTTAAGAGACAATGGCTGAGCAAGCGGCTCGTAGCCTAGCGAGGTCCTTAAGACTGTGCGGCCAAATTACGTTAATTGACGGGATGCTCTCTTGAGAGATCCAGATCACTAGTATCTGGTTCTCTCCTGGCGATCCTCTCAAAGTCAAGCAAATGAGATAGCACAGTGTTGGGTGGCAGAGGCAAAAGCCCTCACTCGCAACACAGTGCTAAACTCCCACGGTACACAGTCAGAAAGACCACCTAGGCGTTCCACGTCTCCGTTGCAATTGTACTGGTTCAACCGCAACCTAGTACTCATAGGAAATCACAACTCAGAAACCCTATCCCAGTCTAGCATTGCCTAAGCCAGCAGAAAACAGGAACATGAATAATCGCACACAGGGAAATGCATATACGAGTGCAACAAACATCAATCAATCCTATTCTAGTTAACCCTTCCAAAAATAGGCTATCTAACAGGCACTTATCTCGTGAGAACTCAAGCGATAATACTTTGGCTGACTAAATCTGCACCAAAGGGGTCATTGGTTAAAAAGGGACGAGAAGAGAAGAAGATAGGCTGTTCAGAGAGTAGAGAAAGTTCACATCAGTCGGAAGAATATGGATAGTTGCAAGGGATATGAGAAGTCGCTCTGCCTGATGAGTTCTAAGGGACAATGCGGCTAGACTTCCCTTTTTATACTCGGCCCTCTAGTGAGCATATCACCAACTACTAAGGACCGCCCACTAGCAATCATTACGTAATATTCTCTCTCAATCTGGGATCGACAAAGGATTTCCCACGCACTGAGAGGGAGGAGGGAGGAGGGAGGAGGGAATTAGGCCTACCTGCCCGCGTGGCGCACTCACTGGTCCCCGTTACATACTCTCTCTCTCCTCTCATCATTACAAATAAGTCCCACACACAACACTTATAACTAATGATGTAAAATAGAACTCGTTGACTCAGATGAAAACAAAATACATATTTATAATACTTATAGTACAACGGCTCACATAAACTAAGTTAGGAAACTCTACACAGACTACAGCCAAAGTTCCTGCCCTGACGATCCTAGCGAGAGTGGGGCCTGACTGGGCGTTCTGTACAGCATGCTCATACTCGACATGCGTCACACCTCCCCCAAGATTTTACTTGCTCAACCCTGAGCTAAAATCTGATATACAGAACCCCATCAAACCCCTCACACCCAGCGACCGCATGGCACTAAAACAACGCTGAGTTTATCACTAAAACACATCTTATAAAAAAAAAATTCACATTTCATAACTCCTCCCAACAATAGTAAAAGACATAATATCATGCTCCCAGAGCGAGCTTACAGCAGCTCAGCCGTTTGATAGTTCGTGGACTACTCAAACTCTATAGGCTATGACAAACTTATACAATTATCTATATTAAAAGAAAGATTTTTTTTTTTTTTTTTTTTTTTTTTATATTTTAATATGTTTTTTCCGGCTGCACTATAAGGGCAGCCTATTTTTTCTTCTATACCAAACGCTCAACTCCTGCTTTACGACCCAATACGCTGGGCTACAACCGCGAGCCAACAAGCACCAAGCGCAAAACACCACTCAAACTAAAGCAGGAGGCTACCCGTGTGTCAATCTACCCAGGATCATATACCCTTGAACGACCATCTGCAACCACGTTGTCACAACCGGCAATATGGCGTATGTCCAGGTTATATACCAATAACCTTAGTGACCACCTGGTCAGCCTCATATTCCGATTGTGAAACTGGTCCAAGATCTTGAGAGGGTGATGATCTGGGTAAACTACAACGACCGGACCATAGGCTGGAACATAGACCTCGAAATGCCCCAGCGCATCATCGTCCTTTTCACTTTCATTCATCAGGTTCTGAAACGTTGCTAGTGCATTCTTAAGTCCGTCAGGCATAACATTGCACTGGTAGGTACTCCCGTCCACAACAAAACCACATACCTCTTTAGCACGCTCGGACAAAGTTACAAGCAACGACCACTCACGACATTCCTTATCCCTCAGACCCTTCGTCCACACGTAATCCAGCTCTGCTTGCACCATAGGCTGTCGAGCAGGATTTATACGGTAGGGAATTAAACTGAGCCTTGCACTATCTCCAGCCTGCATGTCGGATTCTACCCCGTACATCAGGCCTGGAGAAGCAACAAACATGCGAAAGTACTGCCATAGTCTAGTAAATAACTGCCTTGCACTGTCTCCACGAACAACATGCCTAGTGCCCTCCCACAACCCAGCCGAGACCGCAGCTTCTAACCTGTAGTCTCCCTCCTTCTCCACCTTCGTCCCTAGAACAGCCAGGTCATGAGAGGGACAATCAGTACCACCTGTGCAGTCACTCCCATAGTTCATTATTGCTAAGGTTTCCCCGCCGATACCGTACATGCGCACCCCCGCATTCCTTGTGACGACATCTGCCTGCGCAGCATCACCGCTTTCAGCGACATGGCCAGATACAGTCGGTCTATGGTAGGGCTGTTGCATTAGACTAGAGCAGCATTGGGAGGCTATGCGACGACCGGGCACTGCGATACCACAGCCGACCTTACCAATCTGCTCAATGTCCTCCTTTTGACCACCACCCTTGGCAGCCATGGGTCGACCCTGACCTGGCAACCATGCCAAAGCCTCGTCGCCCACCTTGAACCACCGAAACAACGAGGCTAACGGTCTTTCAACATTCACGTGACCTGCCCGTGGAACATCTTGCACCGCCCGAGTTGTGAGACTCAGGGGCTCGGCACGACCAGTGGGGTATGAACCGAGCTGGTGCTGGAGTGCTGCACACTGCTGCTCAGGCAGGTGCTCTAGCGCTTCCACAGCCACCAGACTCGTGTCCCCCGCCCACTGTTCCGCCGAGACATGACAATCCCTTCTCTCCTCCACCTGTGCCCTACTACCCCCCTCTCCTTCTCCACCTTGGCCGCGGCAGACCAACGCAGGGACAGTAGGCTGCTCAGGTGGTTGCCTCACAAACTCCTCCAACAGGTTCACATGACATGCTTCCCCGTCCTCGTGTTTAATCTCGACAGCACCATTACCACACTTCTGAACTTCCGGATCCTCCAACTGCAGTTTACAAATATCTGAGGGAACCAACCCGTCCAGATGCTTCCGAAGCAACCCAAGTCCTCCCCCAACATCAAACTGAGCAACCCTTTTTTCTCTCTGTGTGCAACGTTGCTGCCTCGGAGTCTCTTCCTGCCCTACCTCCTCACTAGCTGTGACAGGTCCTGGGGCCTCTCCAGACTCTAACATAGGTGCCAATACTGAATCAACCAGGAGAGCCGCCGAGTCAAAACTCTTAAAACCAACTCCAGCTTTAGCCTCCTCCTGTTGATCGTTCCTCTGCTGGTCTGAAGACGGAGGACTAGGCTGTGACACTTTAGCTGCCCGAGCTCGGGTGACAACACACGCCATGGGTTGTGCCTGGCACCGCTCGACACACTCTTGCTCTTCCCTACTCACGTCGGCCGTCCTTTCGGCAACGACTAAGGGTAGAACCTCAGAAGCGGGCATTGCAAAGTCGTTGCCGAGAAGAAGGTCGACGCCCTCCACTGGCAGTTTCTCCACAATCCCGACATCCAATTCACGTGTCACACCATCCACCTCCAACTCCAACCGCACCAGCGGGTATGACCGAGTTGCATTAATACCCTGCACCACTACCACCCGAGCCGCATTTATAGGGTAGCCAGTCAAGTTATTCATCAGAGTCTGGGAAGCACCTGTATCACGCAAGACCTCTACTCCATGCTTGCGCCCCGCCCACATCACGCAACCCCGTCCTCTATGGTCGCAAAAAACATCCTGAGCAGGGTTCGAGCCTCCCAGGTGCTTCTGCATTGGCTGTGCCTCAGCCTCTGACGAACTGCCCCGGGCAAACTCAGAAAACTTCGGAGACACACCAATGTTGCAGGCCAAAGACACAGCTGCTGTAGGTGGTTTGCTAGGACAGACTCTTGCAAAGTGCCCCTTTTCATGACAATGATAACACTCCAACTCCCCTCTGGGCTTCCCTTGGTACTGGGAAGGGCCCGGCCCCTTCTTAAATGGGACGGTGCTAGTCTTGTGGTCAGTCTTGGTATCATAGCTCTTGTACTTGTTTGCATAATGTATATCACTAACTCGGGGGGGTGGGGCGTCACGCCCCTTGTTACCTGCCTCACTACGCTGGGCAGACCCGCACCCACGAATTAGTGATAGCCGGAGGTCAGCCATCTCAGCTGCCTCCTGTAGAGTTTTAGGGTTCTTTTCTTTAATAGTTAAAGTCATATCTGCACCAGTACACTTATAAAACTGCTCGAGCAGAAACAGCTCAGTCAACTGTTCGGCCGTCTCAGCTTTCTCAGAACGTGTCCAGTTTGTAAGTGCATCTTTTAAGTCCCGGGCATGTTCAAGAAAGGTCGCCTCCCTAGTCTTCGTAACACCCCGAAACTTCAATCGATATGTTTCTGGTTGCAACTCGTATGCCCGTAGGACAGCTCTCTTCAATACTGGGTAGTCAATGCAAGACTCTAAAGGTAGTGCATCATAAGCCTTCAGACCCTTACCCGTAAGTCTTGAGGAGACTAGAGCTGCCCACTTCTCTTCAGGCCAATTATGCTCCCTACACTTCTTCTCAAAACGATTAAAAAATTCTGTGACTTCAGTTTCACTAAATGCCGGCACCAACTTGACTAAGTGGGACAAGGACTGTTCTCTTACTTGGCCCTCACGGCCCATCCGAATCCCTGTCGACTCTGCACGAGTCTTATCTAAATCTATTTGAGCACAATATTTCTCTGAGTCGTACCTAAGCTCAGCCTCGTGCCTCCTAACCTCAGCCTCATGCCTCCTGGTCTCATCCTCCTGCCTCCTAACCTCAATCTCATGCTTCTTCATCTCATTCTCCTGCCTCCTAGCCTCAATTTTAGCAAGCTCAAGTTTAAATATCATATCTGGAGACAGGCAGGAAGAGGGAGCTGCCACTACTGAAGGAGGGGGGGCAAGAACTGGGGAACCACCATACGCACCGCCCGAGGGCACTCCAATCTTCCAATTCTCATCCCTCTGTGGGAGAGTGCTAACCTCCGGCAACTGAGTGGACGGCACTGTGGGAGTCGAGTGAGAGGGGATCTGGGGAGGAACCCCCCCAAACGCCCTCTCCTCCGAAACCCCATGTCGCCCACGCAACACCCAGGAAATCAGCTCCCCCTTGGACATCCCTCCTACATTGGATCTGCCCAAAACCTTGGCTATCAGGTGCAAGCCATAAATATCCACCCCAGTCAGCCTCCCCTCCGTCACATGGTACTGCTTACTCACAAAAAGTCTAGCATCCTCCTCACTAGTTACTAACGGCACCTCCTCAAATGGCATCTCTCGCTCCTCGTCAGTACTAGGGCACGACATACTGAAGTTCACAAAAAATTCTCGAGACAAAAGTGTTAAACTCCCTTATGTAAGCACTAATTACTAAATTAACTGGAGTCTCTTAAATGCTCTCCTAATTGCCTTACAAAAAAAAATATTCTTCAATATGTACGCTAAAGTACGAACAAACAAATGTTGTACAACTCTGCAGAAAATTATACTGTTCACAAAATCCTAAGCAAGGTCGCCATTTGTTACGACCGGGCACTCGGGTACACTAGGGCTCTTACACAGGACTCGAGTATGGCTCGCTGCCACAACGGAAACACACGATCCCAACCCCAGAGTACTGCCAGCCGAACAAAAAACGCCACTACACTCCAGAGTTCTATCTGCTATAACGGGGTATACAAGAACTCGGTACTAGCGTTTCACACAACAGACTAATAACTAGACGGGAGTTATCTAGTCTGGTCAACAATCAAACAAAGAAGAAAGTACTACAACACTAAAGAATAGTGTTGGCCGAAGCCGAAGTAATCCACCCTTGAACTAAGAACTTAAGAAGTCCTCCACCCTCTACTTCGGATCGGCACTATTACGTTACGTTAAACAATAGTCCTCGAGCATCAAGCAAGGAATCTTCTGATAAGTTAGATGCTTCTCGAATACTCATAAGAAGTAAGTATCGGATTTTGAACAGCAATTTAATGAATAACTCGCTGGCAATTAAAGGCTTTAAATTGACATAAGAAGAATTATAAGAATAAGCAATAGGATATGGCAAACATTAAGAAGAAGTACTCCGACAATGCACTGGCAATAGCCTACTAAGATTGTGCTCGTGGGCCAC
Source organism: Lithodes maja (assembly GCA_037953745.1). Classification (NCBI taxonomy): domain Eukaryota; kingdom Metazoa; phylum Arthropoda; class Malacostraca; order Decapoda; family Lithodidae; genus Lithodes; species Lithodes maja. Next base: position 23,234 of record JBAKBP010004928.1, read on the forward strand.
TAATCTCTGAAGTAGCTAAGCGTGCCACACATGAAATCAATAGTGCATAAACAATAATATACATAAGGAGAAGCTTCAATACTATGCTGTATCTGCTGGTCGAGCAAAGTCTAGCTGGGATACATAAGGTTAAGAGACAATGGCTGAGCAAGCGGCTCGTAGCCTAGCGAGGTCCTTAAGACTGCGGCCAAATTACGTTAATTGACGGGATGCTCTCTTGAGAGATCCAGATCACTAGTATCTGGTTCTCTCCTGGCGATCCTCTCAAAGTCAAGCAAATGAGATAGCACAGTGTTGGGTGGCAGAGGCAAAAGCCCTCACTCGCAACACAGTGCTAAACTCCCACGGTACACAGTCAGAAAGACCACCTAGGCGTTCCACGTCTCCGTTGCAATTGTACTGGTTCAACCGCAACCTAGTACTCATAGGAAATCACAACTCAGAAACCCTATCCCAGTCTAGCATTGCCTAAGCCAGCAGAAAACAGGAACATGAATAATCGCACACAGGGAAATGCATATACGAGTGCAACAAACATCAATCAATCCTATTCTAGTTAACCCTTCCAAAAATAGGCTATCTAACAGGCACTTATCTCGTGAGAACTCAAGCGATAATACTTTGGCTGACTAAATCTGCACCAAAGGGGTCATTGGTTAAAAAGGGACGAGAAGAGAAGAAGATAGGCTGTTCAGAGAGTAGAGAAAGTTCACATCAGTCGGAAGAATATGGATAGTTGCAAGGGATATGAGAAGTCGCTCTGCCTGATGAGTTCTAAGGGACAATGCGGCTAGACTTCCCTTTTTATACTCGGCCCTCTAGTGAGCATATCACCAACTACTAAGGACCGCCCACTAGCAATCATTACGTAATATTCTCTCTCAATCTGGGATCGACAAAGGATTTCCCACGCACTGAGAGGGAGGAGGGAGGAGGGAATTAGGCCTACCTGCCCGCGTGGCGCACTCACTGGTCCCCGTTACATACTCTCTCTCTCCTCTCATCATTACAAATAAGTCCCACACACAACACTTATAACTAATGATGTAAAATAGAACTCGTTGACTCAGATGAAAACAAAATACATATTTATAATACTTATAGTACAACGGCTCACATAAACTAAGTTAGGAAACTCTACACAGACTACAGCCAAAGTTCCTGCCCTGACGATCCTAGCGAGAGTGGGGCCTGACTGGGCGTTCTGTACAGCATGCTCATACTCGACATGCGTCACATGCTACATAAAGGGTACATACTGTATGAGCATTACAGTCACTACGGGAGTGGAGGAGAGGATAAAATGAGAGGGGCTGCTTGTGAGTCATGTGGAGCCGTCAGAAATTGATGGGGACAAAAAGCTAGCCAGTTATGTTCTGTTCATCTTAACAGCACAACTACCTCAATGGGCCAGATACATTCTGTTCAACCGTAAGGAGTTAATTTGCCATTTATTTCCATCTATCTAGAATTTATGCCCACAACAGCATTTAGTTTTGGTCAGGTAAAGATAGAAATTCCTATGAACTTGTGGCTCACTGATAGGAGTATGGTTGCATAGATGAGTATTATGACAATGAGAGCACATCATGAGCAGAGTTAAAACAGTGACTTGGTATAAAGTGTATCAGTGATGTTTTGGCCATGAGAAGAAAATGAATGAGGAGACCGGTAATTAAGTGAAGAACGCTTACAGAATGGAAGTAAGGCCGAGGAGACTAAGACTGAAGTCCTGAGGGGAGATATCATGATTTGGAATGATGTAGGGGATCAAACAACATTGAGAGCAACCATCAAATAACCAAGGCATATTCAAATAAAAGACAAACTAGCTTTTAAAACGATATGAAATTTCAATCTAATAAACTTTTAATAATTAAACTAACCATTTTCTTCTTGTGTGCATTCCAAGTCCTTCATATGCTGGATCCTGAAGCTGATACATTAGTACAAGTCAGGTCAAAAGTGAAGGATACATCCTAACAACCATTGGCGCATCTGGCCTTGATATCCATACATTCTGAAAAATGTGAAAATATAACTTACCATGGTTTTTCTCATAAACTTGAACATAAAAGCTATATAAGGATTTGGCTATGATTGTTATAATATATTTTATTGAAATGAGAAAAGAAAAATAATTCAATATTACGGTACGTATACATGTACTGTACCATCGCGCTAATAAGTGATGTCTCGGCACCAAGTATGTTTTGATCAATAATTGGTAAAAGCAATATCTAAGCCTCATTTCTTCATATCGAGTGAAATATACAAACATGTTCCTACACTTACCCACCCTATTCAACATCTGACAGACAGTAATACAGCACCCTATATAGCGAGACGAGGGATATGTACACATGTTGTGGTGATATCAGTGGCGGGACTAGGTCCACGCTGAACGGTTAGAGCCCGCCTGTGGTCCTGCCACCCCGTGGACTCTATCATAATGCCGATAATGTGCGCAACATCCCTTGCTACTTAAGTTGTCAGCCGCTCTTTGGGCCTAGGTTCTCTAATGTTACTTAAGTCGTCAGCCGCTCTTTGAGGGTTAAAAGTGAAAATTTCTTTCAAATATATTGCATAAACCGATACCAGTACAATACACATCCTGTAATCCAGCTAACAGGGGAATGCAGTTCTATGCTGAATAATATCTCAAAATGGCTTACCGGTATATAGAAAATAATATAGAGTACTGTACTATACAAATATATACCGGTACTGGTATACAGTATATATACATAAAAAGATATGGGATGAAATAGTTTGATCTGATCTCAAAAACTAAAAACCTGACAAGCGGGTCAGCCCTGAACAAGGCTGCCAGTTACACCGCCATTAGGACATAAGACAGAAACCGCACCTCGTGTGGACCACTTGATCTTTAAAATTATGCATACACAGATTATACACTGTATACATATACCGTACCGGTATGTGTGTGTGTGTGTGTGTGTGTAAACTGTAAACATTGGTTTAAATGCTTTAAAGATGCATAATTATGGAATGATGGATGATAATGCAGTTTTTAATGCCATCAATGCCATGCACTCCCTTGATTGACGGCTAGGGTGTGCCCTTGTTACTGGGGCTTTACTGGACATTAGTCACAAATTGGTAGACCTGAGAGTCCAAACTCTTGAAGTTAAGAAAAGTACACTAGTTACAAGTTTTATACCCGGTACTAATTTGGCTTGGTTAATTTTGGATATCAAATTGACCCTTTAGCATATTCCAGATTATTGGACTATTGGGTGACAGGGCCGGTATTTATAAAATAATTTAAAAATTTCCCTAAAAGTAATTTTAACTAAAAGAAAATCCTTAAAAGTTATTCATAAAACATTTAAAAGCAGCTTTTAGTGGAAGCGTTAAGAAGGCTGCCACAACCGCTATTTCGCTACATCTAGCAAGATTACAATTGATGAATAACGTTTAATAGGTAAGTATAGGCTTCTAATTACATATACTAATTACTATAAAGCTTTATGGACTTGGAGAAGGCCTATGACAGAGTGGACAGAGAAGCTTTGTGGAAAGTACTTAGAATATACGGAGTAGAGGGCAAGTTGCTGAAAGCAGTGAAGAGCATGTATGAGGGTGCAAAGGCGGCAGTACGTGTGGAGAGTGAGCAGAGCGAGTTCTTTGACCTGAATGTTGGTTTGAAACAGGGGTGTGTGATGTCCCTGTGGTTGTTTACTGTATATATGGATGGAGTCATGAAAGAAATACTATCAAGAGCAGTGGATGTTGGTGTATCGCTGAAAAGGGAGGGAATTGAGTGGAAGCTACATATACTGCTGTTTGCGGATGATACAGTTCTGATGAGTGATAATGAATGGGACTTGCAGGGTCTGGTAAATGAGTTTGGAACAGTGTGCGAAAAACGGAATTTGAAGGTAAATACGGGGAAGAGCAAGGTTATGGTCTTCGAAAGGGGTGAAGTCACAGAGTGTGAGGTGAAGCTGAACAGTCAGGCTATGGAGATCGTCAACTCTTTTAAGTATCTGGGCAGTGTGTTGAGTAAAGATGGGACTTTTTTTTTTTTTTTTTTTTTTTTTATGTGATTGAGGGAGGCAAAAGGCATTACTGCCTATAGCGAGTGCCTCCCCCATAGTTGAAAGAGTGACAGTGCCAAAATCAAGGGACGTTCGAGCCAAACTATGGATGAAGAGGTGCGGGAGAGGGTACAACAGGGGAAGAGGGTTGTAGGAACGCTAAAAGCAGTAACAAGAAATAGGGTGGTCAGTATGGAAGTGAAGAAGTCCTTGCATGACAGTGTGGTAATCCCGACACTGACTTACGGAAGCGAAGCATGGACGTTGGTTGAGACTCAGACCAAGAGTGAGAGCAGTGGAAATGAATTACTTAAGGAGTGCGTGCGGAGTTACATGGAGGGATAGACAGACTAATGAGGAAGTAAGAATGAGGTGTGGTGTGGAGGTAGATGTGCTGGAAAGTGTGAAAAGGAACAACTTGAGATGGTTCGGCCATATGGAACGTATGGAAAGCGAGAGAATGACTAGGAGGGTGTACGAGAGCGAGGTGGAGGGACAGAGGGGGAGAGGTAGACCGAATATGAGGTGGAAGGATGGAGTGAGGAACTACATGAACGAAGGCGGTGCTGGTTGGGGGGAGGGGCGTCGACTGACTGGGGACAGAGGTGCATGGGGGCGGTTCGTTCGTGGCCACCCCTTCGGGGATCACGGCGTCAGGCAATAGATAGATAGATATAAAGCATTAGGGTAATTATGCAATATTTTGTTATTGTGAAATCTATTATATATTAGGTGGGTTCGACCTGGAAGTTATGGAGGAAGTGGAGGAGATGAGCAAGGTGTTTAAGGATGAGATCTGTGCAGCATGTGAGGAGGTGTGTGGAGTGAGGAGAAGAGGGAGGGGAGTGAAAGGTACAGCATGGTGGACAGAAGAGGTAAGAATAGCTGTGGAAGAAAAGAAGAAAGCATATAGAGAGTGGTTGGGTAGTAGAGGGAATGAAGATTCCGAGAGACAGAAACGAGCGAGGTACGTGGAGAGTAAGAGGGTGGTGAAGAGAGTAGTGAAGGAAAGTAAGAGAAGAGTAGATGAGGAATTTGGAAGGAATCTGAGTGTAAAATGGAGGGAGAGTAAGAAACTGTTCTGGAAAGAAGTCAAGAAAGTTAGGGAAGGTAGCAAGGGAAACAGTAAGGGTGTGAAAGATAAGAATGGGAGAATGCTAGCCGAGAAGCAAGAGAGAGTCGAAAGATGGAGGGAGTACTTCAGTGAGTTGCTAAATGAAAGGAATGAAGAGCCAGCAAACATAGCTGGATATGGTATGGGAGGGAGAAGAAGAGAAGTAGTGCAGGAGGAGGTGGGGATCAGGAGGTCAGAAGTGTGGGAAGCCATGAAAAGAGTGAAGTTGGGGAAAGCACCAGGAACAGATGGAGTGTGTGGGGAAATGTTGAGGTATGGTGGTGAGATAGTGATAGAATGGGTATGGAAAATGTGCAAACTAGCATGGGAGAAGGGGAGTGCACCCGATGACTGGAAGACTGGCATAATAGTCCCCCTATATAAGGGCAAAGGGGAAAGAGGAGTGTGTGGTAACCACCGAGGAATATGTCTTCTAAGCGTAGTAGGGAAGGTATAATACAGTAGGGTAGTGATTGAGAGAGTGAGAGTGAGAACGGAGAAATGGATAGGCGACAAGCAGGGAGGCTTTAGGAAGGGAAGAGGATGTGTAGATCAGATTTTTACCCTGAATTGTGTTGTGGAGAAGTATCTGGAGAAGAAACAAAAGGTGTATGTTGCCTTTATGGACTTGGAGAAGGCCTATGACAGAGTGGATAGAGAAGGTTTGTGGAAAGTACTTAGAATATACGGAGTAGAGGGCAAGTTGCTGAAAGCAGTGAAGAGCATGTATGAGGGTGCAAAGGCGGCAGTACGTGTGGAGAGTGAGCAGAGCGAGTTCTTTGACCTGAATGTTGGTTTGAAACAGGGGTGTGTGATGTCCCCGTGGTTGTTTACTGTATATATGGATGGAGTTATGAAAGAAATACTATCAAGAGCAGTGGATGTTGGTGTGTCGCTGAAAAGGGAGGGAATTGAGTGGAAGCTACCTATACTGCTGTTTGCGGATGATACAGTTCTGATGAGTGATAATGAATGGGAGTTGCAGGGTCTGGTAAATGAGTTTGGAACAGTGTGCGAAAAACGGAATTTGAAGGTAAATACGGGGAAGAGCAAGGTTATGGTCTTCGAAAGGGGTGAAGTCACAGAGTGTGAGGTGAAGCTGAACGGTCAGGCTATGGAGATCGTCAACTCTTTTAAGTATCTGGGCAGTGTGTTGAGTAAAGATGGGACTATGGATGAAGAGGTGCGGGAGAGGGTACAACAGGGGAAGAGGGTTGTAGGAACGCTAAAAGCAGTAACAAGAAATAGGGTGGTCAGTATGGAAGTGAAGAAGTCCTTGCATGACAGTGTGGTAATCCCGACACTGACTTACGGAAGCGAAGCATGGACGTTGGTTGAGAGACTCAGACCAAGAGTGAGAGCAGTGGAAATGAATGACTTAAGGAGTGCGTGCGGAATTACATGGAGGGATAGACAGACTAATGGTTAGGCCATATGGAACGTATGGAAAGCGAGAGAATGACTAAGAGGGTGTACGAGAGCGAGGTGGAGGGACAGAGGGGGAGAGGTAGACCGAATATGAGGTGGAAGGATGGAGTGAGGAACTACATGAACGAAGGCGGTGCTGGTTGGGGGAGGGGCGTCGACTGACTGGGGACAGAGGTGCATGGGGGCGGTTCGTTCGTGGCCACCCCTTCGGGGATCACGGCGTCAGGCAATAGATAGATAGATTATATATTGCTAAATTGAAAGGGTAATATATTTACCATACCAAAACAATTGCATACCACGGTGTGGCAGCATCTGAGATTGTTGCCAAATTCGCGAGTTTTCACAATTCGTAAACTGGGGTAATTTCGGACATTTTTCGAGTTTGTTTTTAACAATTTCTCATGACTGTAAACACATTGTAGAGATTTAACTAGGTCAAATGATGTGTAGTGATAATGCGCCGTGCGCCGTAATCCAGGAAGCCTCCTAAAATTATCCCCCATAATATCCTTATCCTTAACCCTCCGACCCCGGCTAGGGAATATCGTAACTGTACTCTGTGTCCGGGGGTTTTCAGGAATTTTGGTACAAGTTGACTCACATGTTACTCCTGAAATACATTACACAAAGTTATAAAAAAAACAGAAAAATGTAGCACAAACCTTCATGTGTAGAATGCCGTTGAGTAGAGGTCTCTAGCCCAAGTGATTGCATAATGGTGAGCGCGGGAAGTGGAGTGATTTTTATGCGTGAAAATCATCCCGCGTTCGGATGCGTCGCCTTGGCCCAGGCCGCGGCTCGTCGCGCCAAACTTTTTACCTCCCGGAGGCGATTTTATGTATTGATAGTGATGTTATTATAGTTATTTGTAGTCCAATTATATAAAATATGTGTATTAGGCTATCATTTTCACTAATATTTCACATTTTCACTCGATACCGTAGTTTTTATGAGTAATTGAGGTAGGTTATTGTTATATTAGGCACTGATTATTCGTTATCACAGGTGTTTATTATACTTTGGCCATCAAATCTTAGGTCTTGTGTCACTTTCACTTTGACAAATATGCTTTAGAGAGTGTCACTGTCACTGATAATGCTCATTTTCACTTGATACGGTACATTTTATTAGTAATTGAGGTAGGTTATTGTTATATTAGGCACTGATTATTCGTTATCACAGGTGTTTATTATACTTTGGCCATCTAATATTAGTTCGTGTGTCACTTTCACTTTGGTAAATATGCTTGAGAGAGTGTCACTTTCACTGATAATGCTCATTTTCACTTGATACGGTACATTTTATTAGTAATTGAGGTAGGTTATTGTTATATTAGGCACTGATTATTCGTTATCACAGGTGTTTATTATACTTTGGCCATCTAATATTAGTTCGTGTGTCACTTTCACTTTGGTAAATATGCTTGAGAGAGTGTCACTTTCACTGATAATGCTCATTTTCACTTGATACGGTACATTTTATTAGTAATTGAGGTAGGTTATTGTTATATTAGGCACTGATTATTCGTTATCACAGGTGTTTATTATACTTTGGCCATCTAATATTATGTCATGTGTCACTTTCACTTAGTTATATGCTTTGTAAACGTTTTATATACAATTTATTGTGTCTTTTTTCACTTATTTATATATGTTTTCATAATACATGACTTTTTTTATCACAATACACCTGTACATTGTTTTATTTCCACTTGTTGCCTATATACATACATATTGTCAGTCTTTGGTACTTTCACTATGATTATTAGTTAGTACTCCTGCTTGCTGTGGTATTCAGCAAAGCACGGTATAGGACATAGTGACAGTCGGCACTCCACACACTGCATGGTGGTCTTTTTCTGCTTCCTCGGCCTCACCTGGCTGTTCCAGCAGACATGGCACCGCCTTCTGCTAATGGTGACTCCATCTCGTTCCAGAGGCAGGTAACCGAGCTTGTGCACACTTACAAACTGTGCACCCTGCATGCGGTCCTGAACGGGGCGCCCAGGTTGTGCCACTGCCCTCTGTGGCATAGCATACCTGTCCAGGAGCTCCACCAACACCTGTTTTTGGAACCTCCGCAGGCTACTGAACTTCCTGGGTGTGCGCGGATTCCGAAGCCTGTAGATATTATAGGCATTCAGCATTGACATGTCCACCATGTGCAGAAAGAACTTTTTGTACCATCTGCACGAGGTACGCAGACAGTCGATGAAGCCTATCTGCATGTCGGACTTGTCCACCAGCCTCATATTGATGTTGTAGTCCAGGACAGCATCGGGCTTGGTCACCCTGACTTTGGTGCGGCGATCCACCTTGCCAGTCTCAACCATTTCCCCCTTGTGGACGGTGCTCAGGATGTTGACCTTCCGCTGGTCGTGCCAGTGGATAGCCAGAATGGGTCCCGACTTCTTCTTGAAGACATCGCCTTTCTTTGTTTTAGGAGGGAAACTTGGCATGCCCTTCCTTTTCCCTCGTACTGTGCCTACAGTCCCCGTCTGGCGCTCATGGAGGTACTTTGAGAGAGTGGGGGACGTGTAGTAGTTGTCCGTGTAGAGGACGTGATTCTTTTCGAAGTACCGGTTCATCATGGCTTGAACCACTGCTCCGCCAAAGCCAATGAGGGGGTCTATTGCCACGTCCCCTTCCTTCCCGCTGTAGACCAGGAAGTCCAGGACATAGCCAGTTTGGCAATCGCACAGCACAAAGAACTTTATACCAAAGCGATGTCTCTTTGAGGGGATGTACTGCCTGAAGCTCAGCTTTCCCCGGAACAGCACAAGAGACTCGTCAATACAGACGTTGCAGAAGGGCATGAAGTAGGACGTGAAACGTTCTCTCATCATCTCGTACAACGTCCTAATTTTCCACAGTTTGTCAGGGAGATGCATGTCGGTGTTGGTGACAAGATGGAGCGCTCCGAGGATGTCGAGGTACCGGTCCCGAGAGATGTATTTCCCGAAGGCAGGGGTGGATATTAGATCTTTGGTGATCCAATAGTCAGCCAACCTGTGCTTCTTCACATGAGGCATTAGCATGGTGATTGCCAGGAACACCATGAACTCGGGATGAGTCACTGGGGTCCACCGCTTCATGTGGCCCTTGGTCACCTTGCCAAAAAAGTTAACCTGGATTTGGTAATGCTTATTTGTCTCTTTTATGACAAAGTCAGTAACCTCCTTATCAAAAAAAGCCTCAAAAAGCTCATGTGGTCGAGCATTGGGGCCTGCAGGAAAACTTGGGGTAACTCCTGGAGCATCCTGTACCTCATCAAAAGGGGTTACATCAGGGTCAATGACTTCATCAGCAGCCACATCCTGCCAGTTGAAAACATAAAATCCGTCCTTCTGGCGACGCTGACGAGGAGCTACAGCGGGGGCAGCACGCCCACGAACTTTGGCGGCGCGAACCCTAGGGCGGCCAGGAGCGCGACGGCGCCCAGGCCCAGCCCGGCGGCCAGCCAGGCGGCCAGGGCGGCCAGGAGCACGACGGCCCTGGGCAAAGCGTCTGGGTTGAGGGTCGTCGATGTCCATAAATTCGTCATCGTCGTTGTCGTCAGAGCCGTCATCTTGCCCTGACGGTGGACCCAGGTAATCATGGCCAGAGTCGTCTGTGAGGTGCCCTTCATCTTCAGAGCCCCCCTCATATTCTTGCGGGGAACGAATGATGCGTGGGCGGCGTGTAGGTCGGCGAGGTGGGGAAGGAGTGGGAGATGAGGCTCTGTCATCTTCATACAGAGGTTCGGGGCTCCTTGGCCTACGACGAGTCTTAGACAGCACTGGTTCAGTGTCTGTAGGTGCAGGTATGGATGCGAGGTCAAACACATCATGAGGAACCTCTGTTGTAGGCTGGAGAGGTGGGGTGGACCCTGGGGAAACTTGCGGGGGCGTATGGCTGGGAGCGGCAGGGGTGGAAGCCGCAGGGGTGGAAGCCGCGGGAGCCTCGAACAAAGAGCGCCTACTTGTAGCTCCTTTTTTGACATATTTTCTCCCTTTTCCCTTTTCTTTAGTAGTATGTCTCCTCTCGGGGGAAATAGGGGGTAAATAGGCCGAAAGTGGGGGTTCCTCAACCCTAGGCAGTGCTGGTGGTGGTGGGGAAGAATGGCGGGAGCCTGGGGCAACTTGGGTGGCGTGGGTAGATAAGGAAGACAATGGCGGGTCAACCTCGGCCTCACGCGCAGCCTCACTGGCACCCTCACGCACTGCTCCCTCACCAACTTTTAGGGCCTCTTTCCTGGCTGCCGCGGCCGCCTTTTTGAGCACTTGTTTCTTATAGAAACGTATCTTGAATGGGGATTTAGCTGGCGAAGGGCTAGGTGTCGTGTCACTCAACCTAAACTTGGTAGTCGACCTAGTGCTGTCCCATTCGCTCACTCTCACTAGACTCTCATCACCTTGCACAACTATGTCACGTTCAGTACTATCATCACTTTCATCGTCATGCTCAAATCCAATAAAAAGCGCGTCTCTTTCACGGATTTCTTCTATATCGTCAAAATCCTCACTATAGTGAGACTCGTAAGACTCGGAGCTATCACTGCCCAAGTCATCACCACTTTTTTTGCCTTCACCACGTTCATAACTCCTCAAAGCTATTTCAATACCTCCGGGAGTCAACGCATCTTGTGCGTGCATTCGCGTTAGGGCGCGACGAACATGGGCAGGCGTCGAAGGGAGTGTGGAATCGGACACAAGGGAATCACTTTTTGGGCTAGTATCCATGTTGGCGGCAGGGTAGAGACTGGCGTACATGCTGTCTGGTAGCGCCGCCTGGTGACCACGGAGCAAAATTTGTACGCGCGCCATTCGAAAAGCACTCACGCAAGCAATGGTACAGTGGTGTACCACCCGGGTTCCTCGGGCCAAAAAAAAATGGTACACACGTGTACCACCCGGGGTCGAAGGGTTAACCTAAATGATGTCCGAAGTATTCTTGAAAAGTGGAAAACTTCGGACTTGTATGGTAACAGCGTTTCCATTATATAATGACAATGGCTAATTACTTATTTCGCCAAAGTCCGAAGTTATGACCGCAGTCCGAAATCACCCCAGTTTACGGTAATTTGCGAAAAAATAGGGTGCAAATAGGCTACTTGTTCTCGGATGTTATGAAATAGGCCTATCTTGTGACAATCGATTATTATATCTTAGTCCCTCTACACTCCTTTAATTTGGTCTATTTGTTAGTGTTCTTTCAACAAGTACAGTAAAGGCGTTTGTCAACGAGGACGCTGGAACTGTCGAGGTTGTGGGCGGAGGAGGAGGATTTACCCATCTAAAAATAGAGAGACCGACCGCGGCAAAAAATGTAGTCGGACATATATACAGTATGAATCGAAATGTTTAAAGTAGGTTGATATATAAGGTGGTAGGTAGGTTACTTTCTAATATAGCTTATTTGTTGGAGAACACACAGTGGATCACCTTTGATTAGTATGATGTGCGGGGTGGTATATGGATAGAATCAAGTTACCTAACATACTGCTCTTGATAATATATCTAACCTACAATCATACCACCATGAGTTACTCATTCAGTTACATTTTGACCGTTGCCAAATAACGTAGGGTACTAGGCCTACACACTTTCATCTCTGGGTTAAGAGCTTTGTTCCTCTGTCTCCTTCATGGTTTAAATGGTGTACTTCGATTAACTCGCTATAGGCCTATTAATCCAATTAATCTTTCTAACATGAACATAACTTGGCAGGGGGTGGCGGATTTGTTATTCAATCATCTTCATCGTCCTCTAAAAGTAACTTTTAAGCGCTAACAGTCCCAAGGGGAGCTTTTAGTTTTCGATGGGTTTAAAAGCTACTTTTAGCCGCTAAAAGTTTTTTGCCCAACTTTTAAGTTTTAAAAGTTGGCGCCATCTTTAAAAGCTACTTTTAGGCCTAAAAGTGCTTTATAAATACCGGCCCAGGACTTTACTGTTCATAAGTATTGTAAATTCTGGACAGACTTAACAGGAGTACCCTCAGCTGCAGAGATTGAGCCCAAATCTGTGGTTAATAGCTTGAAATGTGGCCCATGTGTTCATCAAGGCTATACAATAGCTTACATCAAAGATTAACAGTTAGAAACTCTTAGGATTTTGGGTATGGCAAGATTTTGAATTGTTATTAGGCTCCATTTTTAGCCATCAATCACAGTAATTGGACAAAGACGTCAGATGTCAAGATTAACATGATCACTTCTATTTGATAATAATGCTATAGCAGATGTATTAAAATTCTTTGAATACACTTTCCTAACAATTTTACCACTATTAAAATGCTTTGAATATATGTTGCTAGTTATTGTACCAGAATGTGTCAGTACTAGGGCACTAAGGTTATGTTGGCTCATTGCGTCCCCACTTACAGGTCTTCAAAAAGTTAACGTTGCTGGTTGATAACAAGTTGTATTTTGCCCCTAGAGTGCCGCTGTGGAGGAGCTCAAGTGACTTGTTACCGCTTGTTCTGAAAGTGGGGAGTCAAAATAATAAACATATTCATACCATGAAAATATTCAAACATTATTAACAGTTGTAGGCTAGGCCTATATTTAAGTAAAAGGAAATTATTACTATGGATTTTCACAATTTTGAAAGCCATATAAGGGAAGAAAGAGTACCGGTAACATTGAATTTGAATGTCATTAGAATATAATAATTATATGATAGCTCAGCACCAGGAGTTTTTCTTCTTCATAAAAAAAGGCTTAAAGTGTATAATAAAGGGGAAAAATACAATATAAGTACTTCCCGGCCCTAGTAAGGGTGTGAAATTCTCAATAAACAGGGCCTTATCCACCCTAGGCCTAGCATCAGCCAATGGTGGTGACCGTAGACTTTATGGTAAATGTTTACCGTGTGACAGCCAAGAGTTTTAGCATTGAATTTTGTATTATTTATTTATTTTCATTTGATATACAGTCTTGTTTTATAGCAAGGACTGCAGGAAATGAGTACCGTACTTACCCATTATCCAACAATAATAGGCTAAACACGACCCTCACTAGTGGGGAGGGCTCTGATGATCAGGGAAAATGTAGAGTAAAGGGTATAAAAAGGGGAAAATAAGATCTATTTGGCAACAACCGTATTTTAACAGTAGGGGGTAAAAACTCCATTATACAGTACAGTGGTGCACTGATCTTTACAGCTAATTGGTGCCGAAAAAAAGCGTGCAAAAGTTGATTTTTCATAGATTGGGGCATTTTTCTTATGGGAAAAATGGTACCGGTAGCATAATTGGTTCCAAAATCATCCAGTCATCCCTAAGGTACCCATTTCTCCTCATATACATCCAATAAATACAATCCATATCATGAGGAGAATACTTATAGATACATTTTATGAAGAGATTACTTACCACACAGACTTTATTTGAAATAATTGTCAAATTTAGCATAGCCTAACTCACCGTCATATTTCCGCGGCTTTCGTCTGACACGGTAGGCATGCTTGACTGTACTTTGCTCTCTCTTTTGATGATCCCGGCCATTCCTTTATCATTACCACCAGGCCCACCGTCCCTAACACTGAATGCAGTAGACTCTAGAGACCATAATAAACGCGAGAGATACAAGGCTCGGGCACAAAAAAGCTTGTAAACAGGTGGATTTTGAGCGGCTGGCTAGTGTTGACATTATAAAATATGGACGCAGCAATTTCCGCAAGTGATGCTCGTATGTCAAATTCACTCGGATTTCATCTCCAAGCAGCAAACACCTCGACAATGGCAGATTCTTGGAGTTCAGTTCACTTGTTTGTTTGTTTTAATGTTTATGTTTTCTAGTTTGATGTACCGGTAGTCTTTCATTATTTTTGGGAAGGATGTAGTATCCGGGCATACTGTCGTCATGTTTACATAGGTCGTGAGCTCGCGGTTACGTTCCTGTCTATTTTGACTGCTATTTTTTCTGTTATTTGTCCCCTGCTGGCAATATTTATGATGATGACAATAAGTCATGGGGGGAGGGGGTGAACCTCCTCAACCTATTATTGTATCCCACGGCAGTAAAAAAGGACTGGAAAATGATCGCTAGCATGTGAGTAGTGTAAATAAAGCGGGTAGTACGCCCGAATACTACAACCTTACCATATTTTTGCAATTTTTTTCGGGTTTCAACTGGGATTTTAGCGCCAAGATCGAATATTTTTGCCCGAACATGGAATTTGAGAATATTTGGTGAATGGCGCTGTTTTATTTTGTGAACTTATAGTGGCGCGAAGTTCGGTGCTCCACTGTTATATATATATCCGACAGTACAGGCATAAATAGCAATGTACAGTACCGGTACTGTATTACCGGTATGTGATATGACAATTCCATAGGCCACACAAAAATCGATAGGTCTCGCTGCTGTCACACCATAATATCTTGCCCATTTTTTTTAACCCATACAGTCTAATGAAAAACAATTAAATTTGCACCGGTAATGACATATATAGCCTAGGAATGATGTATGGGTCACATAGATTGTACACATATATATACAGTATATATATATATATATATATATATATATATATATAGGCCTATATATACAGTATACTGTATATGACATTATTGTCGAGGTACCTCCATTATCGTATAAACTCAACCTTGTCCATCATTACCCTGGCCCAACAATCTAACTTAACCTGGACACATCGCTAGGCGATAAATCTACAGTTATACTACCCCTATTTTGTTGCTATTCTGTTGGTACTAATGGGTTAATATTATTAGTAGTAGACTTAGTATGGTTTGATGATGCGCGGAAATGTATATTTGACTTGAAATAGATACATTGAAGTATTACAAACCTTCGCAAACCCATAAACAGGGAACGTGAGGGGGAGTTTAGACCGTCGTGGAAACAGGTTACTTTTCGGTTAGGTTAGGTTAGGTTAGGTTAGGTTAATGTTAAATATACTAAAATGCGACGGTCCTCGGTATTAAACAACACTGTATATCAAATAAAAAAATAAAAACAACAACAAATTACCTGAAAAACTCGTATCTGGATGGTGATAATTTTTTATCAAAATAAGTTTTTTTCCAGTTTCCGCGTCTGCTGAACCATCCAAAAACACGCTAAAAGGCGTGTTTTGAAGGGGGGAGGTGGTGGGGGGTAGTGGGGGAGGGGTAGTATAACTGTAGATTTACCCGCTAGGCTAACCATTGATTTAGAGAATGACAAAATACTAAACTAGTAAAAATGTAACCAAAAACAAGTGCCAACAGATAATGAGAACATTTGGAAAAGAAACTGGAGTCTGGAAGTTATACCAAACCTGAATAGGCTAGGTTATTATGAAAAAAAAAAAAAATCCAATGAATGTCTTAGCCTATCATAAAAACAAAATTAACCTTAGGTCCATTGGTTGACATGGAATAACTCAGGCTAGATAGGCTAAGCTAACAAGACAAATAATATGGAAGGGAAAAGACCGGAATTATAAACAGGCATTTACGCCTTAAGTATTAGCCTAGGCCTATATAGGCTTATATTTATTATTTATGTTACAAACAGATTAGCCTAGGTCATTGGTCAAGGCTAGGATGGTTTGATTAAGATAGGAAAGTCATTAAAGTGAGACTTGTGATTCAGGTTAGCCTAACCTAAATTAACATAATAGCCTATAGCCTAGGCCTAGCTTAGCCTATCCTAACTAGGCTATGATATGTTGAATTTTCTTAAGGCTTAGCCTACCTACAAATATACTGTAGGCTACATACATTTAGATTATACAAGTAAAAAACATGGAGAATTGGAGATAACATTTAACTAGGCTAGGCCTTTAATGAAAGTTAAAGTAGGCTAGTTTGTTGATAGGCCTATGCCTAAAGCCTAATGCCTATTGCAATTATTATATTAAGATAATTTATTGCTAAGCTGAATAAGTCTGATGTTTATAGCTTAGAATGGAATCAATTAATGGTCACAGCAATGCAAGTGATGATAGGCCTAGCCTAGCTGCTAGCAATTTAGAAAACTAGCCTGTAATGCAATAGGAACTTAACCACGAATGTTCCACATATTAATGAATAATACCATTACCTGATAAAGTCGTTTTGAAGAATATCACTGTAGTTACTGCAGAACTAAAGCCTGGCAAAGACAAACTGGTAGACAAATCTCGCTGCTGTGTCAATGTTATGATATGATCAGCTGGTCACCTGGTGCCACATAGTTTCACTCCCATGTGATTTTTAAACATTAAATCGGTTGTATCCATTAACTTTACTCTTCAGGATGGATATCAACTGCATTATTTCATTACCAAAGACGTTTTCAAGTAATCCGTTGTTCCAAATTAGTAATGGATGTTTTTTTTTAGTTGTACCGCTCCTCCAGACAAGAGGTATCTGGTAACTATGCCAGATCCTTGCCACACGTCACTTGCTTTGGCCTCGAACACATTTCTTCAAATTTAATAACCAGCAGTTAATCAAATGCCTATTTTTGTGTCGATATGTATTTAGTATATACATTTAGTACTTTACTCAAAACCGTTTTTAATATAATGTAGTTATTATAGGTAAAAAAATGATGAGCAAGGGTAATCTTGTAAGGGTAAACTTATGTATATAAGTTTACCCTTTGAACCTCGAGAGTAAGGGTAAGTTTCTCCACAAAGGTAAATATTCATCCAAATATCACCTTGAGACATAAGTTTACCCTTAGCTCTATAAATTTACCCTTTTTCTACCCCACATTTTTAACAGTGTAGGCTACCGTACCCAGGCAATACATTGTGCTCAATTAATGGCCCAGAAGATTAACTGTACTCATTAAAGGGGATGTAGTTAAGGGGGGTCACCGGCTTTTTTGTTATCTTTCTCTCATTTTCTCTCTTTCGCTGGCTTGTATTCATTTGGCCCCATTCAGCCAACTGTTTTAAGACGTTTTAACACTTTTATCCCCATCCAGGTGTCGATATCTTCCTAGCGAGCGATAGCGAGCCAACATTGCATGGAGAAATCCGGCTTCGCCGGAGATATGTTTCTATCGGAAAATGTACAAATTTAGCTTGCTCTCAAAACAAATATATATATATATGCTGGCTCGCTACCGCTCACCAGGAAAATATTGACACCTGGATGGGGGGTAAACGTCTTAAAACAGTTGGCTGAATGGGTCCGAATGGATACAAGCCAGGGAAAGAGAAAAAAGGAGATAAAGATAAACAAAAGCCGGTGACCCCCCTTAAGCTTGATCCGTGGCCCAGGCTATGTATGCACTAGGCTCACTATAGGGCCATGAACGCTGTAATGGGAGGGAGCCATGAGAGAGCATTTGCTGCCCGCCGCTGTGTGGTTGTTTAGTTGAACCAGAGAGTGTTTATGTGTGTTGCTGGGCGCTGTGCACTTTAAGGGGGGATGGTTCACTTTTTGTCCTATTTGTGCATGTGTTCATTATTTTTCTAGTTTCCTCCCTAGACCTCCATCAAATGTAAAGAAACATCCATTATATCCCCCTTCTAGATTAATTTGTACATTTTTCGGTAGAAAAATGTCCCGGCCGAAGGCCGATTCTCCCAACATTACAGGCTCACTATCGTTCGCCATGGAAAAAAATCGACACCTAAATAGCACGAAAGGCCTAAATATTGACGTCGAAATGGGGCTAAAGGTCTTAAAATCGACTAACTAATGGGGCAAACATCTTTACATCTGAAAACTAATGGGGCTAAACACGAGAGAGAAAGTGGTCCAGAAAACCGGGCCATCTCCCCTTTAGGCTTGGTTTGTGGCCTCGTCTTGTACAGTACATACCTGCTGGCGGAGATGATGAGGGGGTTAGTGATGAGGGAAGGGGTGGTGAAGGGAAGGTGGTGTTGGTGAGGGAAGTGCTGGTGATGCTGTAGTGTGTAGGATAAAGTTGGAAGTGGTGATAGTGGTGTTGGAAGTGGTGATTTTGATGGTAGAAGGGGTGGTGATGTTGTAGTGTGTAGGCTGAAGTTGGAAGTGGTGATAGTGGTGTTGGAAGTGGTGATAGTGGTGTTGGAAGTGGTGCTTTTGATGGTGGAAGTGATGCTTGTAGGGGTGGTGAAGGGGTTTGTGATGAGGGAGGGGTGGTAATGCTGTAGTGTGTAGGCTGAAGTTGGAAGTGGTGATAGTGGTGTTGGAAGTGGTGATAGTGGTGTTGGAAGTGGTACTTTTGATGGTGGAAGTGATGCTTGTAGGGGTGGTGAAGGGGTTTGTGATGAGGGAGGGGTGGTGATGCTGTACTAGTGTTTAGGATATAGTTGGAAGTGGTGATAGTGGTGTTGGAAGTGGTGATAGTGGTGTTGGAAGTGATGCTTTTGGTGGTGGTGAAGGTGCTTTTGATGAGGGAAGTGGTGGTGATGCTGTAGTGTGTAGGATGAAGTTGGAAGTGGTTATTTTGATGGTGGTAGTGATGCTTGTGGGTGGCGATTGTGTGTTTGATGGTGGCAGTGATGTTTGTGGTGGTGGACAAGGCGATTGGTAGTGGTGATCTATTGTGTGGAGTATACGTGGATAGGGTGATTGTGGTGATCCGGTAAAGTTTGGAAGCATGGTAATGGTGGTGGTAATAGAGGTGCTTGTGGTGATAATATTGGTGTCACGATAAGATAGATGGATGATAAGATAGATGGATGGATGGGTAGACAGAGAGAGAGATGTATAAGATAGATGGATGAATGGGTAGACAGAGAGAGATGTATAAGATAGATGGATGAATTGGTAGACAGAGAGAGATGTATAAGATAGATGGATGAATGGGCAGACAGAGAGAGATGTATAAGATAGATGGATGAATGGGCAGACAGAGAGAGATGTATAAGATAGATGGATGAATGGGCAGACAGAGAGAGATGTATAAGATAGATGGATGAATGGGTAGACAGAGAGAGATGTATAAGATAGATGGATGAATGGGCAGACAGAGAGAGATGTATAAGATAGATGGATGAATGGGTAGACAGAGAGGGGTGTATAAGATAGATGGATGAATGAGTAGACAGAGAGAGATGTATAAGATAGATGGATGAATGGGTAGACAGAGAGAGATGTATAAGATAGATGATGAATGGGTAGACAGAGAGAGATGTATAAGATAGATGGATGAATGGGTAGACAGAGAGGGGTGTATAAGATAGATGGATGAATGAGTAGAATGAGAGATGTATAAGATAGATGGATTAATGGGTAGACAGAGAGAGATGTATAAGATAGATGGATGAATGCGTAGATATATAAGATAGATGGATGAATGGGTAGACAGAAGGATGTTTAAGATGGATGAATGGGTAGACAGAGGTGTATAAGATAGATGGATGAATGGGTAGACAGAGAGGTGTATAAGATAGATGGATGAATAGGTAGACAGAGGGAGATGTATACGATAGATGGATGAATGAGTAGACAGAGAGATGTATACGATAGATGGATGAATGAGTAGACAGAGAGATGTATACGATAGATGGATGCATGAGTAGACAGAGAGATGTATACGATAGATGGATGCATGAGTAGACAGAGAGATGTATAAGATAGATGGATGCATGAATAGACAGAGAGAGATGTATAAGATAGATGGATGAATGGGTAGACAGAGAGAGATGTATAAGATAGATGGATGAATGAGTAGACAGAGAGAGATGTATAAGATAGATGGATGAATGGGTAGACAGAGAGGGGTGTATAAGATAGATGGATGAATGAGTAGACAGAGAGATAGATGTATAAGATAGATGGATGAATGGGTAGACAGAGAGAGATGTATAAGATAGATGGATAAATGGGTAGATGTATAAGATAGATGGATGAATGGGTAGACAGAGAGAGATGTATAAGATAGATGGATGAATGGGTAGATGTATAAGATAGATGGATGAATGGGTAGACAGAGAGAGATGTATAAGATAGATGGATGGATGGGTAGACAGGGAGAGATTTATAAAATAGATGGATGAATGGGTAGACAGAGAGGGGTGTATAAGATAGATGGATGAATGAGTAGACAGAGAGAGATGTATAAGATAGATGGATGGATGAGTAGACAGAGAGATGTATAAGATAGATGGATGGATGGGTAGACAGGGAGAGATGTATAAGATAGATGGATGAATGGGTAGACAGAGAGAGATGTATAAGATAGATGGATGAATGGGTAGACAGAGAGGGGTGTATAAGATAGATGGATGAATGGGTAGATGTATAAGATAGATGGATGAATGGGTAGACAGAGAGATGTATAAGATAGATGGATGAAGAGAGAGAGAGAGAGAGATGTATAAGATAGATGGATGAATGAGTAGACAAATTGAAATGTATAAGATAGATGGATGAATGGGTAGACAGATAGAAGAGGGGCCAATGGATATATAGATAGATAGATAGATAGATGGATATAACAGTAGATACATTTGTAGATGGACACATGAATACATATGTAAATATAGTTAGAGAGTCAAATGTACTGACGGAGGATTGGTAGCCTGGTGGTCTTGTACAGTCAAAACCAATAATTCCATGGCAATTGTGATTATACCCTTTTTACATTTTACCCCTAGAGGATATGATGCGTTTTAGTAGTTTATTGTGGCCATCATTAGACGATTTTATACAGCTTAGGAAGGATATGTGGGCATTAGAAAGGTAAAGGCTATCGCAATCAATCCTCTGACTTTCATTTTTTTTTTTTTTTCTATGTGATTGAGGGAGGCAAAAGGCATTACTGCCTATAGCGAGTGCCTCCCCCATAGTTGAAAGAGTGACAGGGCCAAAATCAAGGGACGTTCGAGCCAAAATGCCTGGACACACAGAGTTTGAAGCAATTTAAGTCATAGGAAGAGGGAAAGACTGATTCTGGGAGAGAGTTCCAGAGCTCAGCTGTTGGGTAGAAGAAAGTTTGAGAGTAACGTTTCACTCTTGGGTTGGAGAGTTGCACAGAGTAGGGGTGGGATTGAGTTGCAAGACGGGTACCACGTGCCCTACGTAAAGGAAGTGGTATGCACTGGGATAGCTCTGAGGAACACTGATTATTATAGTAGCGATAGAATAGCGAGAGAGATGCAACATTGCGGCGGAGAGAGAGAGATTGCAGAGAGTTGGTGAGTGGACGGGAGTTAATGATACGAAAGGCCTTCCTTTCAACTTTGTCTAGGAGAGCGGTGTAAGAGGAACCTCCCCACACATGTGAACAATACTCAATACAAGGGCGCACTATGCCCCTGTACAGAGCAAGAAGCTGTGCTGGGGAAAAGAACCCCCTAAGGCGGTTGAGCACACCCAGCTTCTGGGAGGCTGCCTTAGCAAGACTGGTAATATGGTCCTTCCAAATGAGAGCAGAAGAAAAAGAGACACCAAGAATATTGAGAGAAGATGAAGGGTTGATTTTTGTATTGTTGAAGAATAAGGGATAGTCTGCTGGGAGATCCTGACGGGTAGATAGATGGAGAAATTGGGTTTTGGAGGCATTAAAGTTAACAAGGTTTTCTCTGCCCCAATTGGAAATAGTATTTAGATCAGAATTTAAGAGTTCTATGGCTTCATTACGTTTAGCGTTGAGGAATTGCTTGCTGGGGCGTTCTGAAAAACTGATGGAGTAGTGTAAGGTTGAGTCGTCTGCGTATGAATGGATGGGAATTAAGGTACAGTTAAGGAGATCATTTATAAAAATTAGAAAGAGAATAGGAGATAGGACAGAGCCCTGAGGAACACCAGAGTTTATAGGGTGAGGAAGTGAACTATGGCCGTCCACAACCGCGGCTATGGAACGGCCGGAAAGGAAATTAGAGACAAAGGCACAGATGGAGGGATAGAAACCGAAGGAGGGTAGTTTAGAAATTAAAGATTTATGCCAGACTCTATCGAAGGCTTTCGATATGTCTAGTGCAATAGAAAAAGTCTCACCGAAGTCCCGAAAGGAGGATGACCAAGAGTTAGTAAGATATGAAAGAAGATCACCAGTAGAGCGACCCTTAAGGAAGCCATACTGGCGATCTGAGAGCAGATTATGAGAAGAGAAATGCTTAAGGAATTTGGAAGCAAGAATAGTTTCAAAAACCTTTCCTAATCTGAATAAAATCGTCTAATAATAGCCAGAAAACAGAAAATAAGTGCGTCATCGATCCTCAGAGGGTTTAGTTGTAATGTTTGTTTGAAAGTCTTCATGCGTTTCTAAATAAAAGATTAATTAAATCTTCCCTTAATGTCCCCTCTTTAGATTTCACACAAATTATTATGGAGGTTTTCGGTGAACTATTGATTTTGGCTGTACAGTCAACCCATAAACTGTATATTTTTAGTTTATATTACCTTTGCTGGACGATTAGCCACTTAACGAGAATCAAGCTATAAGGAAGTTGGACCCGTGAACATCGATACTAAACTTTATAAATACTATAATAATGTACGTAGGTTTCTTGAAGGATAGAAAATATGGTGAATTTGATTGTATGTATTTATGCACTACGGTATAGTCGTATTTTAGCTGGTAATTCTGTTAAATTTCGTTGTCTACAGCTCCAACTTCCTTATAGCCTGCAACTCGCAAGTGGTCAATTCTCACCTGATCACCTGATTCTAATAGCCTGTGATTGGTGGTATTATTTGGATCACGTCGTAAACTTGTAGAATTATTATCCCTTGCTCTAGAATCCACACATATGATGATAAGGTTTTCGGCTAACTAATTGATTTTGGCTGTATACTCGCTCCAAAAATAGTGTCCTGGTTGAGATTTACCTACAGACATGAAGCCTCGGACAAAGACATAATTATGAGAACCGCTGGAGACCCATATTTTTGTGTTTAATACAATTGTTCACTGATTCGTATTACCTCTACTTAGGGATAAACATACTTGTTGATGTACATTGAACCTGATAACATTAAAACAAAATGAAGAAAAAAAAAAGTAAACAGATGAAAAACAATATATAGCAATTCTGCAAAAAGGGAAATGTATGGATTGCGATGAGAAGAGATTACCATCAAAAGTATATATCAACACAGATATAGGCAGATATGAAGGTAGCATTCCCTTTACACCGCCGCGAGACTAGTTTACTCCAACACAGAGGAAGGAACCAAAACAACTGTGAAGTGGCTAGAACGTGAGGTAGTGGTTAGGAGTGCTTATCATTCCTGCGGTTTGGGGCCTTCATCCTGCCTCTGCCAGTGGTCAAGGGGTTTTATTATAGTGTTTATATATTATACGGCCTTCATCCTCTGCCAGTGGTCAAGGGTTTTATATTATTATTTTATATATTCTGCGGTGTATATTTATTTACTTCTATAAATTGTGTTTTTTATATAATTTTCTTGTCTTTTCGTGGTTATAATTTTTTGTTCGTCTTCTCTTTGCCCTTCATTGTTCGCCAGTGGTCGAGGGATTTTGTTTTGTTTTGTTTTTATTCTGTATTATTTATATTTTTTTGGGGGTTATGCCTTTCTTTGTGTTTTAGTGGTTCGTCTTCGCTTTGGCCTTTCATCGTGGCCAGTGGTCAAGTCTTGTATATTTTTCTGAGTTTTTGTTTATAGTTTTTCTTGTAGGCTATCCTGTTGGTTATACTTTTCGTTGTGTTATAGTGATTCCTCTTCCATTTGGTCTTTCTTCGTTAGCCAGTGTTTACGGTGTTAATCGACTATATTTGTTGTGAACATTATTATTGTTTTTTTCTTCATATTATGTGTTCTTTCATATTATGTGTTACTTAGAATATACGGAGTAGAGGGCAAGTTGCTGAAAGCAGTGAAGAACATGTATGAGGGTGCAAAGGCGGCAGTACGTGTGGAGAGTGAGCAGAGCGAGTTCTTTGACCTGAATGTTGGTTTGAAACAGGGGTGTGTGATGTCCCCGTGGTTGTTTACTGTATATATGGATGGAGTTATGAAAGAAATACTATCAAGAGCAGTGGATGTTGGTGTATCGCTGAAAAGGGAGGGAATTGAGTGGAAGCTACCGATACTGCTGTTTGTGGATGATACAGTTCTGATGAGTGATAATGAATGGGAGTTGCAGGGTCTGGTAAATGAGTTTGGAACAGTGTGCGAAAAACGGAATTTGAAGGTAAATACGGGGAAGAGCAAGGTTATGGTCTTCGAAAGGGGTGAAGTCACAGAGTGTGAGGTGAAGCTGAACGGTCAGGCTATGGAGATCGTCAACTCTTTTAAGTATCTGGGCAGTGTGTTGAGTAAAGATGGGACTATGGATGAAGAGGTGCGGGAGAGGGTACAACAGGGGAAGAGGGTTGTAGGAACGCTAAAAGCAGTAACAAGAAATAGGGTGGTCAGTATGGAAGTGAAGAAGTCCTTGCATGACAGTGTGGTAATCCCGACACTGACTTACGGAAGCGAAGCATGGACGTTGGTTGAGAGACTCAGACCAAGAGTGAGAGCAGTGGAAATGAATTACTTAAGGAGTGCGTGCGGAATTACATGGAGGGATAGACAGACTAATGAGGAAGTAAGAAGGAGGTGTGGTGTGGAGGTAGATGTGCTGGAAAGTGTGAAAAGGAACAACTTGAGATGGTTCGGCCATATGGAACGTATGGAAAGCGAGAGAATGACTAAGAGGGTGTACGAGAGCGAGGTGGAGGGACAGAGGGGGAGAGGTAGACCGAATATGAGGTGGAAGGATGGAGTGAGGAACTACATGAATGAAGGCGGTGCTGGTTGGGGGGAGGGGCGTCGACTGACTGGGGACAGAGGTGCATGGGGGCGGTTCGTTCGTGGCCACCCCTTCGGGGATCACGGCGTCAGGCAATAGATAGATAGATAGATGTGTTCTTCCTTCTGTTCGCCTTGGCCTGTTTTTGTTTTCTCTTTTTAATTTGTTTCGATTACAAAAAAAAATACATTAAAACATTACGCTTTCCATGATGCAGTTGGGCCTGAGTGAATGATTAGATTGATAGCCAAAATTCGAAAATGGATATTAATCGTGATCGTGTACTCAACCTTTCCTGAGTTGGTGGTGTAATGGTTTGGGTGCTTATGTTCTGAGTGTGGCGTCCCAACTTCGAATGCTGGGAGGACCATATGCTTTCATTAGTTTGTTCAAGTGCATTGGGGTTTGTAATTGATGATTAACGTTTGGAACGGGGTGTTCTTCCTTCTGATATTCGTTCTTTTGTTTCATATTGTTCTTCCCTGCCGTCCACCTTGACCTATGTTTGTTTTCTCTCTGTCTTACTGGTTTTTGCTGTGTTTCTCTCCCCCTTGGGTATTCTGTTGGGTTATTTCTCGCTTCTCTGTTCTGTGCATCTCTTGCTATACTTTTTCCTCTGGTGTTGTAGTTTGTGTGGCCCTTGTTTGTATGTATCGTCTTTTTATTTGTATTCTTTCTATGTCCTTTGATTTTTCTCTCTTATGTTTTGTTTTTCCTTCGTTTACTCTTTCGATTCTCTCTTTCGCCTTTGTTGTTGTTCTCTGGTTTGCTGTCTTTTTATATTTCGTTTTATGGAGAATAATTCTTCTGTTATTGCGTCGTTGTTTCTGTTTTCATTTTTATTATGACTTTCGTTTTTCTCTTTGGATTTTACCCGTTTTTTTTTTTTTTTTTTTTTTCCTTATATTGTCATGGTTTTTCTATTTAGTTTTTATCTTCGATTGTATGTTTAGTTTTGTTTTTGTTTGTTATTCTCTCATTTCTCGTTTGAGTTTGTGTTGTATGCATACTGTAGTTCTTCTTCTTGTTATTATTATTGTTATTATTTATTTGATTTCCGTCAGCTATTCTTTGTGCTTGTGTTTTTTATTTATTTATTCGTCAATTATTTTCGAAGAGTTATGGGCGATTTAAAAACTGATATTGTTTTGACAGAGGATGATCATATATATTGTTTTAAAGCCTGATGTATTGTGCGCGAGCTGTTTTGTTGGGAAATATGAGTGCCTGTTTTATTTGTACCGGTACTTTATGTTGAAGTGATTGGAGTTGGTTGGTTTATATGACCGTGGTTTGATGAGTTGTGGTTGTAGTAGTGGTTTTTATGGTTGTGGTGGTTGTGGTTGATTTGTTTTTGGTTGTGGTTGTAGTGGTTGTTGTTATGGTTGTGTTTTTTATGTTTGTGGTTGTTTTGTAGGTTATGGTAGTTGTGGTTGTAGACTCCACATAGGTAGGTAGAAGGGGTTTTTATGTTTGGGCATTTTATGGTTGTGGTTGTTTTGTAGGTTATGGTAGTTCTGGTTGATCGGTTGTGGTTGTAGTGGTGGTTGTTTTGTTAGTGGTTGTGGATAAGTGGTTGTTGTTGTTAATGTTGTGATTGTGGCTATTGTGGGTGGTGATCGTGCTGTGATCGTTTTAGTTGTGATTGTATTAGTTTGTTTTTGGTTGTAGTGGTTGTGATTGTGGTAGTTGTAGTGCTTTAAGTACGTTACCGGTACCAATATAGTAGTAGTAAGGGTTGTAATTGCAAACTTTGCTATGGTTTAAGAGGAGGGTTTAGCTATTTAATATATATATACCTGTATATATAATATATATATATATATACTGTATACACTATTATACTGTATATATTTATATATTTATTATTTATAGTTTGCTCCGTAGACCTCCATTAAGTTTAAAATAACATTCCGAGGACCCCCCCCCCCCCCCCCACCCGCTCTCGAGATACATTTTTGCATTTTTTGGTAGATAAATTCCTCAACCGAAGGCCGGTTCCTCTTAAATTGCACGCTTACTGTCGGTCGCCAGAAAGATATGCAACACCTAAATGCTGCGAAAGGTCCTAAATTCGCCAAATTAATGGGCGAATGTCTTAAAATATCAAAAGTAATGGGTCTAAACATGAGGGAGAAGGGGATCCACCCTTCACCCCTCCCCCACCCCTTAAGTCTGGTGGGTATTCTAAGTTGTGATGTCTTTAATTTTGAAAAATTATAATGAATTGCAAAGATTGTTGTTGTAACTACTGTAGTATTCCAGTTTTATGAATGGTGGTAAGAGCTGGAATGTTGGTTACAGTAACGTTATTCGTACCGGTAATAGTGGTGACCACGGGATTGGGCCCACTTAGGTTAGGTTAGGTTAAGTTAGGTTCCAATCCCGTGGGCCCAATCCCTATGGAACCGGTAATAGTATATTCTGGAGATGGTGGGAGTTATGGTTGTTGGTGGGTGTAGTTGTGGTTGTTGACGTGGGTAATTGTGGTGGTGGTTGTTGTTGTTGTTGTTTTTCCCAAGCTGCCTGGCCGAACAGCCCCCAAGGCCCCGAGCAAGGCCAAGGCCATAACCGAGCGCCCCCACAGAACCCTTCCTGCCGACCACAATAAAGCCTGGGTGACCGAAGCCACTCCATGGCGGGGAGCTGAGGAGGGTGCGGAAATGCCCGGGAAACCAAAGCCCCACCCAGGGCCCTGTGCCCCTCAGTAATTATGAAGAGAAATCGCTCAGTTCTCACTCTGATAGACCAGCCCATCACCTTGGACGGTGTGGTTCACTAGTGGCGGTCAAAGTCCTCTCCACACCTACTCCACCCATCTCTCTATATCTTATCCACCTCTCTTCCTGCTAACTTTATCTAGTGTTTTTTTCTGTCTTTCTCCATCTCTTCCTCATCCTGCAATGTCTTTATTTCTGTGTATTTCCCTTGAGGAGATGTATTTTTTTCTGGACCCCCTTCTCCCTCATGTTTAGCCCCACTAGTTTTAAAATTGTAAGATGTTCGCCACATTAGTTTGGTGATTTTAAGACCTTTCTCCCCATTTTTGTTGTACTTCAAATTATCATATTCCTCCATTGCTCTAATACAAGAATACTGAACACGCTGAACACCCCTTGAATAGAGGTGTGGTTAATGTCTTATGTTGTTTATGTCTTATTTATATGTGTTCACTTATCACTAGAGATACGGCAGCTAGAGTTGAAATGATGCCGAGTGTCAAACCGGAGCAATTGTATTTGAAG
>JBAKBP010004928.1:51902-128822 GCA_037953745.1 Lithodes maja
ATATATACATATACTGTATAATATACTGTATATATATATATATATATATATATATATATATATATATATGAATCATATATATATATATATATATATATATATATATATACAATATATAAAAATCATATATATATATATATATACATATACTGTATATATATATATATATATATATATATATATATATATATATATATACACATGTATATATATATATATATATATATATATGAATCATATATATATATATATATATATATATATATATACAATATATAAAAATCATATATATATACATATACTGTATATATATATATATATATATATATATATATATATATATACAATATATAAAAATCATATATATATATATACATATACTGTATATATATATATATATATATATATATATATATATATATATATATATATATATATATCCTATGTATATAGTACCTGACTTGAATCAATGTAGGCTATGTAATAACTGGACATAGTCGCGGGAAAGGGTTTGGTACAAATGAATGAAATAATTAACACTGGGAGTGCTAAAAAAAATAACACCCATCACATTGTAAAACAGGAGCGCAAACATGAAATTATAGAAAAATAAGTAGGCCCTATCTCGCGAAAAAATGTTGCCTGCATGTGAGTAGTAAGCTAAATATTCGTCAAAATACAAATATGAAAACAAAACCTTTTATTGAGACGAATGATTGAGGGAGCACTTCAACGAATTGATGAACGTAAGGAATGAAACGCTAACAAATAGTTGGATGGGGTATGGGAGGGAGAAGAAGGGAAGTACTGGAGGAGGAGGTTAGGATCAGGAAGTCAGAGGTGTGTGAAGCCATAAAAAGAGTAAAGATGGGGAAAGCATCAGGAATATTGGAGTATATGGGGGAAATGCTGAGGTATGGTGGTGAGATAGTTATTGAATGGGTATGGAAAATGTGTAAACTAGCATGAGAGAAAGGAAGTGTGCCTGATGATGTATACACTCTACCTGTGGGTGTGTTAACCCTTAGTATCTTAAGGGTCACTCAACCACAAGTACTGTATACACTCTACCTGTGGGTGGGTTAACCTGTAGTATGTTAAGGGTCACTCAACCACAAGTACTGTATACACTCAACCTGTGGGTGGGTTAACCTGTAGTATGTTAAGGGTCACTCAACCACAAGTACTGTATACACTCTACCTGTGGGTGGGTTAACCTGTAGTATGTTAAGGTGGTATGGTCACTCAACCACAAGTACTGTATACACTCTACCTGTGGGTGGGTTAACCTGTAGTATGTTAAGGGTCACTCAACCACAAGTACTGTATACACTCTACCTGTGGGTGGGTTAACCTGTAGTATGTTAAGGGTCACTCAACCACAAGTACTGTATACACTCTACCTGTGGGTGAGTTAACCTGTAGTATGTTAAGGGTCACTCAACCACAAGTACTGTATACACTCTACCTGTGAGTTGGTTAACCTGTAGTATGTTAAGGGTCACTCAACCACAAGTACTGTATACACTCTACCTGTGGGTGAGTTAACCTGTAGTATGTTAAGGGTCACTCAACCACAAGTACTGTATACACTCTACCTGTGGGTGGGTTAACCTGTAGTATGTTAAGGGTCACTCAACCACAAGTACTGTATACACTCTACCTGTGGGTGGGTTAACCTGTAGTATGTTAAGGGTCACTCAACCACAAGTACTGTATACACTCTACCTGTGGGTGGGTTAACCTGTAGTATGTTAAGGTGGTATGGTCACTCAACCACAAGTACTGTATACACTCTACCTGTGGGTGGGTTAACCTGTAGTATGTTAAGGGTCACTCAACCACAAGTACTGTATACACTCTACCTGTGGGTGGGTTAACCTGTAGTATGTTAAGGGTCACTCAACCACAAGTACTGTATACACTCTACCTGTGGGTGAGTTAACCTGTAGTATGTTAAGGGTCACTCAACCACAAGTACTGTATACACTCTACCTGTGGGTGGGTTAACCTGTAGTATGTTAAGGGTCACTCAACCACAAGTACTGTATACACTCTACCTGTGGGTGGGTTAACCTGTAGTATGTTAAGGTGGTATGGTCACTCAACCACAAGTACTGTATACACTCTACCTGTGGGTGGGTTAACCTGTAGTATGTTAAGGGTCACTCAACCACAAGTACTGTATACACTCTACCTGTGGGTGGGTTAAACTGCAGTATGTTAAGGGGGGATATTCACTCAACCACAAGTAGTGTATACACTCTACCTGTGGGTTGGTTAACCTGTAGTATGTTAAGGGGGGATATTCACTCAACCACAAGTAGTGTATACACTCTACCTGTGGGTGGGTTAACCTGTAGTATGTTAAGGGGGGATATTCACCCAATCACAAGTACTGTATACACTCTACCTGTGGGTTGGTTAACCTGTAGTATGTTAAGGGGGGATATTCACCCAATCACAAGTACTGTATACACTCTACCTGTGGGTGGGTTAACCTGTAGTATGTTAAGGGGGATATTCACTCAACCACAAGTACTGTATACACTATATCTGTGGGTGGGTTAACCTGTAGTATGTTAAGGGTCACTCAACCACAAGTACTGTATACACTCTACCTGTGGGTGAGTTAACCTGTAGTATGTTAAGGGGGATATTCACTCAACCACAAGTACATAAGAACATAAGAAAATGGGAGTCTGCAGAAAGCCGATTGGCCTAAGCAAGGCAGATCCCTGTCCCACACAACCCCAATTCAATTACAAAGCCCAATTATAGGCTTCACACTCTAATACCCTGAGGATCATCTTACCAAAACGGTTAGAGATTAACGCAGGATTATGGGGGTCTGCAGAGCGCTGATTGGCCCAACCCGGCTGATCCCCCTTCACACCCAACCCTTCTCGTCCATATGCTTATCCAATTTTATCTTAAAGCTCCCTACAGTTTTAGATCCCACTATAACACTTGGTAGTCCATTCCACCCATCTACAACTCTGTTACCAAACCAATATTTGCCTATATCTTTTCTGAAACGAAATTTATCTAATTTGAAACCATTGGTACGAGTTCTTTCGCTATCACTGAGCTTTAGTACATTTGTCATGTCCCCTTTGTTAATCCCACTAACCCCACTTCACACCTCTATCATATCCCCTCTAACTCTGCGTCTCTCTAACGAATGTAAACCTAATTTCTTCAACCTTTCTTCATACGAAAGATTTCTAATATTATGGATCATTTTTGTCATTCTACACTGTACTCTCTCCAATGAATCTATGTCCATTCTGTAATAAGGACACCACAATTGGACAGCATAATCCATATGGGGTCTCACTAATGACAAGTAATGTTTTAAGATAACATCAGCAGTTCTGTTACTCACACTCCTAGAGATGAACCCGAGAATCCTGTTTGCCTTATTACGAACGCTTATACACTGTTTTCTAGGCTTCAAATCATTGCTAACAAACACACCTAGATCTTTCTCGCAGTCTGAATTTTCTAATTCTAAATTAGCTAGTTTATATTTAACATTTGTTTGCATCTTCCCTATCTTTAATACCTTGCATTTGTCAATGTTAAACTTCATCTGCCAATTTACTGACCATTCATGTAAGGTATCTAGATCCCTTTGGAGGCACTCTATATCGCTATCTGAATCAATTGATCTCCCTATTTTAGTATCGTCTGCGAATTTACTTATCCTACTAGTTATACCTAAATCTAGGTCATTTATGTATATAAGAAACAACAGGGGACCTAATAGCGATCCCTGGGGGACACCACTTTTGACTGCTCCCCATTCTGACTTGGTACCATTTAAGCTGACTCTCTGCTTCCTACCAATTAGCCATGACCTAATCCATCCTAACAACGCCCCACCTATTCCATGTGCCTCAACCTTTCTCATCAATCTCTCATGAGGGACTCTGTCGAAAGCTTTACTGAAATCTAAATATATAATATCATATGACTTGTCATTATCTACTGCTTCATATTCCTCTGAGAAAAAACTAAGCAAATTAGTAAGGCAAGACCGTCCCTGAGTGAATCCATGCTGAGAAGAATTGATTAAGTTAAATGTTTCTAAGTGGTTTCTCATTTTCCTAGCAATAATTGACTCTAGTAGCTTTCCTATGATTGAAGTGAGACTAATGGGACGGTAATTGGATGCTATTGATTTATCACCTTTTTTGAAGATCGGAACTACATTTGCAAGCTTCCAAGCTTCTGGAACTATACCTGTTTCTAATGACTTGTTAAATAGAAATGTTAATGGGTATCTTAACTCATCTCTGCATTCTTTTAATACTCTAGCATATACCTCATCAGGACCAGGCGATTTATGAGGTTTCAGTCTGTCAATTTCCTTAAGCACATCATTTCTACTTATAGTAACCGTACTTAACCTATTATCTATACTACCGCTGTATACCTTACGGACTTCTGGAAACTGTGCCAAATTTTCATTAGTGAAAACGGAAAGAAATTGACTATTTAATGTACTGCACATTTCTAAATCATTTTCTGTCATTTCTCCTATCGAAGTTTTAAGGGGACCAATTACATATCTAACCTTGGATTTATATAGTTGGTAAAAAGCTTTACGATTATTTTTTGAGTCATTGGCAACCTTAATTTCTAATATCTTTTTTACCTGTCGTGATAGATTCTGATAGTAAGCAAGTAGGTGAATTTCGCCTTTTTTAATTTTTCTATATATTCCTCTCTTTTTTCCTAGAAAATCTAATAGTCTATTATTCATCCATTTGGGTTGGTTCTGTGTTGATCTAAATTTTCTTTTGGGGATATATTTATTTTGCGCATTGAATACTGACTTGATAAAATTATCGTATGTATCTACCAAGTTTGACGTCTCTTCCTGACTTAAGATGACAGGTGCCTGAGAAAGGATACACTCATTTGGACACCTGGATCGACTTAATTTTTTGACCATAGGGTCCGCTAACAGGGCTTCTCTTAACCCACCATAATTGGCTTTTCTGAAGTCAGGTATTAATGTTGTATTCTCTCTGATATTACCTTTCCATTGTATATTAAAATACACAGAATTGTGATCACTATTTCCTAGGTGGTCCCCGATTTCTACACTATTTATCATATGTTCATTGTTACTGAAAACTAAATCGAGAATATTATCACCTCTAGTCGGCGTATCTATGAATTGAGATAAAAAACTATCTTGTACTACCTCAATAAACTCCTTTGAATCAGAGTCGCCTATTTGTTGCTGCCAATCTATATTAGGGAAATTAAAATCCCCCATAATGCACACGTTGCTAAGCCTTGATGCTATTTTAATTTCCTCCCATAATGATGTTCCGTCATTTCTACTCATATTTGGCGGTCTATACATAACTCCAATAACTAAAGTCTCACTACCTTCGTTAACTTCTACCCAAACACTTTAATTTTCATTATGTACTCTAATACCTGATTTAGTACAGCTTTTTAATGAACTCCTGACAAACACTGCTATACCGCCGCCCCTCCTACTTGTTCGGTCATATTTAAACAAACTATATCCCGGTATATCAAACTCTGCAAAAAAATGCCTGGTTTCTGTATTAATCCATGTTTCAGTTAGCGCTATTATGTCTATATTTTCTTGTCTAACCAGTGCTCTAAGTTCGTTCATTTTGTTACATAAACTCCTGCAATTTGTATAATAAACCCTCAAACTATTACTTGTATTTGCAACTATTTTTCTATTGTTTTTAACTAATTTATTTTTACCTGTTGAACTACTGGACCTAGACGGAAAAGCTACGCTATCAGAATGTTCGTTATTACTATCAATTTCATGTGGCTGGGATTCTATTTTACTTACACACCTATGGTTTATTAACAAAACCCCGCAACAAACTTGTCGAGTGAGCTGGCTAAGGTCGAAACTCCTAGTCGAGAGAGATGTACTCCATCCTGGGCCCGTTCATCCTTACCGTAGAAGAGGGTCCAGTTATCCAGGAATGGAATAGTATTTGCCTTGCAATACTTCTCCAGCCGGCTATTTACACCAATAGCCATGGAGGACCATTCCTTCCTTACCCCTCTTCTTGGTAGGATACTGTGTACCACAGGAACTCCACCCTTCTCCTTGATCCTCTCCAACATTTCCTGGTACGTGGTGAGCAACTCCTCAGTCCTGCATTTCCAAATGTCGTTGCTCCCTGCGTTGAGGAAGATGATGGGGTCCTCTCCACTCGCTTCCATGACACCATCTAGCTTATCTGCCACCTTCTCGACTCCGGCACCAGGCAGACAGACAACTTTACCAACATGTGTGTTAGTAGCCCTACCAAGGTATTTAACTACTGAATCCCCTACAATTAAAATAGACTTAGCTGTTTTCTGTTCCCGGCCTGTAGCAGAAGTAGTAGCAGCAGAAGTAGCTGCAGATTTCCTCCCCTCCCCTCTCACTGCCCCGCTGTAAGACGGGTCATCTCCTTCCTCCTTTCCCCCTTCACTGCCATCACACTCGTCATCCAGGGCGCTATACTTGTTTTTAACAGTCACATACTGCTTCTGGAAGGTTAATTTCATTCCTCTTGAAGATGCCACCTTCCAGGAAGAGTCCGGGTTTCCTACACCAGTGGCATTTTGTTTTTCCTCAAATGCCATCTTCAATGCTAAGTTCTCGTCCTTGAGAGATTGGACCTCAAGCTCAACATTCTCCAGCCTCTCTTGCAAAGCAAGACAAAGCTGGAGAACATGGGAAGAGGTGACAATCTCATCAGCACAAGCCATCACTAAGAATGTTCACCTCACTAGGGGATAAACAGGTATGTCACGAGCGGTCACTGGGTACGTCCTCACTGGTCAAAGGTCAGGAGCCTACTGTATACACTCTACCTGTGGGTGAGTAAACCTGTAGTATGTTAAGGGTCACTCAACCACAAGTACTGTATACACTCTACCTGTGGGTGAGTTAACCTGTAGTATGTTAAGGGTCACTCAACCACAAGTACTGTATACACTCTACCTGTGGGTGGGTTAACCTGTAGTATGTTAAGGGTCACTCAACCACAAGTACTTTATACACTCTACCTGTGGGTGGGTTAACCTGTAGTATGTTAAGGGTCACTCAACCACAAGTACTGTATACACTCTACCTGTGGGTGGGTTAACCTGTAGTATGTTAAGGGTCACTCAACCACAAGTACTGTATACACTCTACCTGTGGGTGAGTTAACCTGTAGTATGTTAAGGGTCACTCAACCACAAGTACTGTATACACTCTACCTGTGGGTGGGTTAACCTGTAGTATGTTAAGGGTCACTCAACCACAAGTACTGTATACATTCTACCTGTGGGTGGGTTAACCTGTAGTATGTTAAGGGTCACTCAACCACAAGTACTGTATACATTCTACCTGTGGGTGGGTTAACCTGTAGTATGTTAAGGTGGGATTGGCATACTAATTTATTTGTCTTTTTATTATTTGTGGTGTTAGTTTCATCCCTAGACCTACAAGTTAAAAAAACGAAAAAAAAAAAAAAAAAAAAAAAAAAAAAAAAAAAAGACTTCCCTGCACGATAAATGTGTACATTTATTTATAGAACAACTTCCTGGCCGAAGGCCGGTTCCTTTTAAATTATATTTTGTTTTCACCAACCAACTTCACTAGTAAACTCAATCAATGAAATCAACAAATACATGTGGCACTCTAAGAACTCGACCCTAGGATACTCACACAGGCTCGCTATCGCTCGCCAGAAAAAAATATTGACACCTGAAATGCCTTAAAATATGCCGAAAGTTCTTAATATCACCAAACTAATGTGCAAACGTCTTAACATATGATAACTAATTCGGCTAAACAGAGGGAGAAGGGGGTCTAGAAAAAACAACAACCGTCCTCCCTTAACCCTGATGATATGGAAGAGTATTACAATTAAGTAAATAATGAAAACCATGAAGGAGACCACATCAAACGAGGCAATGAAGATAACTGGAGAGAGAATAGGTGAAAACCGAGAGGTATTAGAAATAGCGGAGGTTGTATTGGCTAGATAGCTTTAATTAACTATTAACTTCGTGCAGTATGAATACATTAAAATAAAACAAATACCTACGATATAAAGGCTTAGGACGGACTTGGAATGGTGTTGGCAGCATGTGGTGTGGAAATCAACCCCTTGATAATCTAATACGCATTGTTAGACTATATTTTGGTTACCATTGGACGATTTGGTGTAATTTAGGAAGGGTATCGATCTAGGAATCAAAGGTTTATAAACACTATCTCTATTAACTCTTTAGCTTCCACAAGTTCACCCTACTGATAGCCAGAATAAACTGTCAAAACGCGTCATGATCATCAATGGGGGGGGGGGGGAGATTTCCACTTGAGAGATTTGTTTTCTTGATCCCTTTCTCCCTCATGTTTAGCCTCATTGCTTTTGAGATTTTTAGAAGCTATCCCCATTAGTTTGGCGATTTTAAGAACTTTCACCCCATTTCTCTCAATTTTAAGACCTTTCGTGCCATTTAGGCGTCGGTTTTTTCTTGGCGAGCGATAGCGAGCCTGCAATTTAAAAGAAATCGGCCTTCGGCCGGGACATTTTTCTACCGAAAAATGTACAAATTTGTCTTGATAGGGGGTCTAGGGAGTGTAATTTTAAGTTTGATGGAAGTCTAGGGAACAAACTAAAAACCTCCCCTTAAGTTGTTTATGGCAGTGAAGTAAGTGGTGTTATAAGAATATTTTGGTAAATGTGAAGGTAGGCGATAAGCTAAGATATATTATGCTTAATATCGTTCATAACACCAACAACCCCTTAATGAAATTAATGAAAACATATGATACTCCCAGGATTCGAACCTAGGAGATCTCATACATATTTTACACACTCTAACCATTACACCATCAAGACACAGTTTAGAGGTAAACATTGTAGTGAGACAAGGGTGTGTCTTGGCAACTTAATTGTTTTACCCTTTCAGTACTGGTGACATAATATTTATTTGATTTAAGCTACATTAAGACGATTTCATGAATCTTAGTAAGGATATATGGTAGCTATAAGGAATAATTGAGATAATCTGCAGCCTTTTCATGAGTAGATGTCCTTCCTAACCTGCGTAAAATAATCTACTAGTTGTCAGAATATAACGGAAAGGACGTCACCGGTACTGAATGGGTTAATATATACATGGAAGATTCAATGGTTACCGGTATATGGTGTGGGGATCTCTCAGTGAAATTAAAATAAAGATTCTATACCCTGTTCCAATTTCGTAGGCCAAAACTCTTGAACATTAACCTCTATTACTCCTAAACGCTTAGAGCAATCGAGCTAATATTGCTACCATTTAGGAGGGGTCAGCCACGGAATAGGTGCGGCCGTTTACAGTCCATTTGCTCTACCCCCTTTTGAGTTACAGAGGTTATGGTTCACGATTTCCGGCCTCCTACTTGAAACAAGGTATAGCAAAAAAAAAAAAAAAAAAAAAACACACTAATCAAATGTTCCTCAGGTTCCTCAATATACCAATGATAAATCAAAACACCAACTACTTGTCTTGTTAGAAAATATAACACCCCTTACCCTTTGTTTTGTCTTACACAATATAACACCCCTTACCCTTTGTTCTGTCTTACACAATATAACACCCCTTACCCTTTGTTTTGTCTTACACAATATAACACCCCTTACCCTTTGTTTTGTCTTACACTATATATCACCCCTTACGCTGTTTTGTCTTACACAATATAACACCGCTTACCCTTTGTTTTGTCTTAC
The DNA here is from genome assembly GCA_037953745.1 of Lithodes maja. NCBI lineage: Eukaryota > Metazoa > Arthropoda > Malacostraca > Decapoda > Lithodidae > Lithodes > Lithodes maja. The sequence continues at coordinate 61,676 of JBAKBP010004928.1, forward strand.
ACAATATAACACCCCTTATCCTTTGTTTTGTCTTACACAATATAACACCCCTTACCCTTTGTTTTGTCTTACACAATATAACACCCCTTACCCTTTGTTTTGTCTTACACAATATAACACCCCTTACCCTTTGTTTTGTCTTACACAATATAACACCCCTTACCCTTTGTTTTGTCTTACACAATATAACACCCCTTACCCTTTGTTTTGTCTTACATAATATAACACCCCTTACCCTTTGTTTTGTCTTACACAATATAACACCCCTTACCCTTTGTGTTGTCTTACACAATATAACACCCCTTACCCTTTGTTTTGTCTTACACAATATAACACCCCTTACCCTTTGTTTTGTCTTACACAATATAACACCCCTTACCCTTTGTGTTGTCTTACACAATATAACACCCCTTACCCTTTGTTTTGTCTTACACAATATAACACCCCTTACCCTTTGTTTTGTCTTACATAATATAACACCCCTTACCCTTTGTTTTGTCTTACACAATATAACACCCCTTACCCTTTGTTTTGTCTTGATAGAAAATATAACACTCTTTGCCCATTCTTTTAGGTTTGTTAGAAAATAAAGCACTACTTACTCTTTGCTGTACTCTTGTTCTTTGTCCTTTCCTATTATCTTATAATTATTATATTACATTATTTTATACTTAACACGATCATATAATTATTGCTGTTATATTTTATTTAGTTAACTTTAAGGCAAATGACTTGACAAATAAATAGATAATAATCCTATAGTAATTGAATAGCGTTCTTAAATCGTAAATTGATGTACAATCGCGCTAAGAAGTCATGACTCGCTTTTTCTAAGGATCGGACAATAGTTCCCAAATCTGGCTACAGCTGGCAACTCTCCACTGCCCCATGGAGCCCGGTCGTTTCCTAATTTTAAACTATAGGTCTTTGGATATTCCCAATAATTGGCCTACTTAGAAAATTAACCTACAGTATTTATGCCCTCCAATTTCGATTTATGTTGAAGTTTGAATAAATTTAAGTAATGTTTGTTTACAATTTCGTTATAGAATAATGAGAGTAATTAATTTACATGCGCTATCTAGCATGTTCCACTCCCAGGCCCGTAGGAACGGTAGGATATTCAGCGACCGAGTCAGTCATTGTCAGGATATGATAGGGAGTATAATCTCTTTGCGTTTATATTCACCTTTGTCCTTTTACACTTGCCTTTCCATCTTCCGTTTTTATATGGGTCTCCCTATGGGTTATTATATATTCTAAAAGTAAAAATTCATCGTTTGTCTATACAAATTACAAGCTGTTCTCGAGTATTCAAGCTTTCTGCCTGGTGCCGGAGTCAAGAAGGTGGCAGAAAAGCTAGATGGTGTCATGGAAGCGAGTGGAGAGGACCCCATCATCTTCCTCAACGCAGGGAGCAACGACATTTGGAAATGCAGGACTGAGGAGTTGCTCACCACGTACCAGGAAATGTTGGAGAGGATCAAGGAGAAGGGTGGAGTTCCTATGGTACACAGTATCCTACCAAGAAGAGGGGTAAGGAAGGAATGGTCCTCCAGGGCTATTGGTGTAAATAGCCGGCTGGAGAAGTATTGCAAGGCAAATACTATTCCATTCCTGGATAACTGGACCCTCTTCTACGGTAAGGATGAACTGTATGCCCAGGATGGAGTACATCTCTCTCGACTAGGAGTTTCGACCTTAGCCAGCTCACTCGACAAGTTTGTTGCGGGGTTTTGTTAATAAACCATAGGGGTGTAAGTAAAATAGAATCCCAGCCACATGAAATTGATAGTAATAACGAACATTCTGATAGCGTAGCTTTTCCGTCTAGGTCCAGTAGTTAAACAGGTAAAAATAAATTAGTTAAAAACAATAGAAAAATAGTTGCAAATACAAGTAATAGTTTGAGTGTTTATTATACAAATTGCAGGAGTTTATGTAACAAAATGAACGAACTTAGAGCACTGGTTAGCAAAGAAAATATAGACATAATAGCGCTAACTGAAACATGGATTAATACAGAAACCAGGCATTTTTTAGCAGAGTTTGATATACCGGGATATAGTTTGTTTAAATATGACCGAACAAGTAAGAGGGGTGGCGGTATAGCAGTGTTTGTCAGGAGTTCATTAAAAAGCTGTACTAAATCAGGTATTAGAGTAAATAATGAAAATGAAAGTGTTTGGGTAGAAGTTAACGAAGGTAGTGAGACTTTAGTTATTGGAGTTATGTATAGACCGCCAAATATGAGTAGAAATGACGGAACATCATTATGGGAGGAAATTAAAATAGCATCAAGGCTTAGCAACGTGTGCATTATGGGGGATTTTAATTTCCCTAATATAGATTGGCAGCAACAAATAGGCGACACTGATTCAAAGGAGTTTATTGAGGTAGTACAAGATAGTTTTTTATCTCAATTCATAGATACGCCGACTAGGTGATAATATTCTCGATTTAGTTTTCAGTAACAATGAACATATGATAAATAGTGTAGAAATCGGGGACCACCTTGGAAATAGTGATCACAATTCTGTGTATTTTAATATACAATGGAAAGGTAATATCAGAGAGAATACAACATTAATACCTGACTTCAGAAAAGCCAATTATGGTGGGTTAAGAGAAGCCCTGTTAGCGGACCCTATGGTCAAAAAATTAAGTCGATACAGGTGTCCAAATGAGTGTATCCTTTCTCAGGCACCTGTCATCTTAAGTCAGGAGGAGACGTCAAACTTGGTAGATACATACGATAATTTTATCAAGTCAGTATTCAATGCGCAAAATAAATATATCCCCAAAAGAAAATTTAGATCAACACAGAACCAACCCAAATGGATGAATAATAGACTATTAGATCTTCTAGGAAAAAAGAGAGGAATATATAGAAAAATTAAAAAAGGCGAAATTCACCTACTTACTTACTATCAGAATCTATCACGACAGGTAAAAAAGGATATTAGTAAAGAAAAAAGAAATTATGAAATTAAGGTTGCCAATGATTCAAAAAATAATCCTAAAGCTTTTTACCAACTATATAAATCCAAGGTTAGAGATGTAATTGGTCCCCTTAAAACTTCGATAGGAAAATTGACAGAAAGTGATTTAGAAATGTGCAGTACATTAAATAGTCAATTTCTTTCCGTTTTCACTAATGAAAATTTGGCACAGTTTCCAGAAGTCCGTAAGGTATACAGCGATCGTATAGAAAATAGGTTAAGTACGGTTACTATAAGTAGAAATGATGTGGTTAAGGAAATTGACAGACTGAAACCTCATAAATCGCCTGGTCCTGATGAGGTATATGCTAGAGTATTAAAAGAATGCAGAGATGAGTTAAGTTATCCATTAACATTTCTATTTAACAAGTCATTAGAAACAGGTATTGTTCCAGAAGCTTGGAAGCTTGCAAATGTAGTTCCGATCTTCAAAAAAGGTGATAAATCAATAGCATCCAATTACCGTCCCATTAGTCTCACTTCAATCATAGGAAAGCTACTAGAGTCAATTATTGCTAGGAAAATGAGAAACCACTTAGAAACATTTAACTTAATCAATTCTTCTCAGCATGGATTCACTCAGGGACGGTCTTGCCTTACTAATTTGCTTAGTTTTTTCTCAGAGGTATATGAAGCAGTAGATAATGACAAGTCATATGATATTATATATTTAGATTTCAGTAAAGCTTTCGACAGAGTCCCTCATGAGAGGTTGATGAGAAAGGTTGAGGCACATGGAATAGGTGGGGCGTTGTTAGGATGGATTAGGTCATGGCTAATTGGTAGGAAGCAGAGAGTCAGCATAAATGGTACCAAGTCAGAATGGGGAGCAGTCAAAAGTGGTATCCCCCAGGGATCGGTATTAGGTCCCCTGTTGTTTCTTATATACATAAATGACCTAGATTTAGGTATAACTAGTAGGATAAGTAAATTCGCAGACGATACTAAAATAGGGAGATCAATTGATTCAGATAGCGATATAGAGTGCCTCCAAAGGGATCTAGATACCTTACATGAATGGTCAGTAAATTGGCAGATGAAGTTTAACATTGACAAATGCAAGGTATTAAAGATAGGGAAGATGCAAACAAATGTTAAATATAAACTAGCTAATTTAGAATTAGAAAATTCAGACTGCGAGAAAGATCTAGGTGTGTTTGTTAGCAATGATTTGAAGCCTAGAAAACAGTGTATAAGCGTTCGTAATAAGGCAAACAGGATTCTCGGGTTCATCTCTAGGAGCGTGAGTAACAGAACTGCTGATGTTATCTTAAAACTTTACTTGTCATTAGTGAGACCCCATATGGATTATGCTGTCCAATTTTGGTGTCCTTATTACAGAATGGACATAGATTCATTGGAGAGAGTACAGCGTAGAATGACAAAAATGATCCGTAATATTAGAAATCTTTCGTATGAAGAAAGGTTGAAGAAATTAGGTTTACATTCGTTAGAGAGACGCAGAGTTAGAGGAGATATGATAGAGGTGTTCAAGTGGGTTAGTGGGATTAACAAAGGGGACATGACAAATGTACTAAAGCTCAGTGATAGCGAAAGAACTCGTACCAATGGTTTCAAATTAGATAAATTTCGTTTCAGAAAAGATATAGGCAAGTATTGGTTTGGTAACAGAGTTGTAGATGGGTGGAATGGACTACCAAGTGCTATAGTGGGATCTAAAACTGTAGGGAGCTTTAAGATAAAATTGGATAAGCATATGGACGAGAAGGGTTGGGTGTGAAGGGGGATCAGCCGGGTTGGGCCAATCAGCGCTCTGCAGACCCCCATAATCCTGCGTTAATCTCTAACCGTTTTGGTAAGATGATCCTCAGGGTATTAGAGTGTGAAGCCTATAATTGGGCTTTGTAATTGAATTGGGGTTGTGTGGGACAGGGATCTGCCTTGCTTAGGCCAATCGGCTTTCTGCAGACTCCCATTTTCTTATGTTTTTATGTTCTTAAAATATACTGGAGACCGCTTGTTTTTCAGGCAGACTGTTGTCCCACATAGAGAATTAAATGTGGAAAAAATAATCTGGTATATGTTTATTTACGTGATTTATTGACACTTATGATTTGAATATTAGTTTTATCTGTTGGTTTTAATTTTATGAGATACTTTTCTCCCACTATTGTTGGTTTAAAAAGTAATACAAGCATTAAGAGACTTGCTCCACATTTTGATCCTGAATCTAGTGAGCGAAATACTACGAGTTTCAATTTTTTTCGTTCGGGTTAGTCTCAACTTTCGTATTATTTGGTTTGCTCTCACATAATGAGATAAATATATTGTAACAATACTTGTATATGGTGTTTTTGGTATCATTTCCTTCAATACAGTTCTCCCCGCTGTGTAATATATGAATACAGTAGAGCCTCAATAGTTGCCAGATAGCACTTTCTGAACAAAAGGTACTGGGAATCGAGTCATGACTTTTTAGCGCCATTGTACAGTTGGTCAAGGATGAAAGTATACAGGGTTTCGTCTGCTATAGCCACACATGGTTTGTCATGTTGGCAGCCATGACAGCCTTTCCACTAGCCCAAACCATTCCAACACACATGGGGTTTATTATATTGATACATTAATTAATATACGGAGTGCTTCGAAAAAGCGTTTCCACAAATATCAAAAGTTAGAGAATTATTCATAAACCTTCAGGGTGACTAAATACTGTTATGGAGATAGCAAAACAAAGCTGGGGGCATACGCTGGAACAGCGCGTAGCCGCGGCGCTCGCCTCCGTTTCATTGCCCTTTGGATCACATATAATCCAGTCTTGGGGATGAAAGTGAAATATCAATATTTACCTACTTATTAATTAACAAGTATTATTAGATTCCTCTTTCTACTCATTATTTATTATGAATGTTATAATGTTAAGTGTATATCGTAATATCTTTTATAGCCACTCCATATTCGTCTACTTTAGATACACAAAAATCTAATTCCTAAACGTGGACGTAAGGAAGCCTGTGTGTTCAATAGGGTAATGACCCAGCAATGTTGCTCATCTTGCGAGCGCCATTGCTTTATGAGTCAGTCCTCGAAGCATAATGAGGCTTTACTTGTGATTTTTATTTATTATTATTATTTGTATTTTTATCAGCAGAACACCTGCAAACCAACTGCAACATTGATGTCACCATACCCTACATTATTAGCCACATATTACCACGTGTGAAAATGGACCTGTATTCCACTGAAATATCCTTTATAGGTTGAAGTTTTGATTTTCGTTTTCACTCTCGCATTTCTTGTATATCTATCAAGAACATTAAGTGTTTAATATCTCCGAAGTGATATTCACGTCAAAGATTATAGCGTAATATATTCATATTTCCGTCTGACAACTAAGTCGAAACACTTTTTTAAACACCCTGTATAAGGTGGGCGGGCTCTGAGATATGGCTACCAGGGCTGCCAACATGATAAACTATGTGTGGCTATAGCAGACGAAAAACTGTATACTTTCATCCTTGACCAACTGTACATAGCAAACGCATAGATACGTTCACACAAACACACTCACACACACACACACACACATACACTCATATATGTAATATATGATCAAATCCCTACCCAGTAACTATCGTCCAATTAGCTTAACCTCAGTTGTATGTAAAATGCTAGAAACGGTCATACGAGACAGACTCGTAAATCACTTAGAGGAAAATAACATACTTAAAGATACTCAACACGGCTTTCGTAAAAAACGTTCCTGTTTAACAAACCTCTTAGACTTCTTCCACGATATCCTCAACCTCTACGATGAGAGTAAAGCTGTAGATATTATACAGTATACCTTGATTTTCAAAAGGCCTTTGACAAAGTTCCCCACAAACGTTTACTGCTAAAACTAAAAGCGCATGGAATACAAGACGGTGTGTTGAAATGGATAGAAAATTGGCTCAACAACAGAAAGCAAAGAGTAGTCATAAACGGTAAGGCATCTAAATGGACCAATGTAAGTAGCGGGGTACCCCAGGGATCGGTACTAGGACCAATTCTCTTTCTAATTTACATCAACGACATAGATGAGGGTCTCACCTGCACAATCTCAAAATTTGCTGACGATACAAAAATTGCAAATAGCGTACTCTCAAAAGAACAAGTTGACGATATGCAACACAATCTAGATAAATTGTCATGTTGGGCCCAAATTTGGCAAATGAGTTTCAATGCGGATAAATGTAAAGTACTACATGTCGGATACCTAAATGAGAAAGCAAACTATTCGATGAATGGCACTCAGCTTAAGAATGTAAACAGAGAAACTGATCTGGGAGTAACAATATCGAGTAACCTAAAACCGAGTCAACAATGTTCAGAAGTTGTTAAGAAGGCAAACAAAATAATTGGCTTTATAGGCAGGTCATTTGAGCATAAATCCAAAGAAGTTATCCTAACCCTTTACAATTCCTTAGTCCGCCCTCTTCTGGAATACTGCGTTCAATCCTGGTGCCCTTATTACCAAAAAGATATAAACAAGCTAGAACGAGTTCAACGTAGAGTTACCAAAATGATACCTAGCCTAAAGAACAAACCATACGAAGAGCGTCTTAGAGAATTAAATCTATTTCCTTTAACCCAGCGCAGATTAAGAGGCGACTTAATTCAAGTGTTCAAAATCATCAAAGGCATCGACAATATGAACTGTAGTAAGTACTTCACTATCGACCAATCTAATTACACACGGGGAAACGGTTGCAAAATTATTGGTAAATCTTTTAACTCGCACGAATCTAAGAATTTCTTCTTCAATCGAGTTGTCAACTTGTGGAATGGGCTTCCCCGAAACGTTATAGACTGCAGCACCGTTGATTCATTTAAATTCCGCCTAGACAAATATCTCGCATCAAACCCGCGACTGACTGCGTTTGTAAATGAATAACTTTATCCTCCCCTCAGTTACTAACCCCTATGTCCCCTACTAACTTCCTAGTCCTGCCACGTTAGTGGCAGGGCAGTAGTTCCCTTTCCAATGTTCCCTTACCCACTCTAAACCACTGTTTGGACACTTGATCCTCAGTGTTTTGGAGGACAAGCAGCCTAGAAGGGTCACTAGATCTGTTGTTGCTTGATTTCCTTTGTACTCCTTTGTATGTACAGTTGCCCATTAGTCTGTCTATCCCTCCATGTAATTCCACACGCACTCCTTAAGTAATTTATTTCCACTGCTCTCACTCTTGGTCTGAGTCTCTCAACCAACGTCCATGCTTCGCTTCCGTAAGTCAGTGTCGGGATTACCACACTGTCATGCAAGGACTTCTTCACTTCCATACTGACCACCCTATTTCTTGTTACTGATTTCAGCGTTCCTACAACCCTCTTCCCCTATTGTACCCTCTCCCGCACTTCTTCATCCATAGTCCCATTTTTACTCAACACACTGCCCAGATACTAAAAAGAGTTGACGATCTCCATAGCCTGACCGTTCAGCTTCACCTCACACTCTGTGACTTCACCCCTTTCGAGGACTATACCCTTGCTCTTCCCCGCATTTACCTTCAGATTCCGTTTTTCGCACACTGTTCCAAACTCATTTACCAGACCCTGCAACTCCCACATTATCACTCATCAGAACTGTATCATCCGCAAACAGCAGTATAGGTGACTTCCACTCAATTAACTCCCTTTTCAGCGATACACCAACATCCACTGCTCTTGATAGTATTTCTTTCATGACTCCATCCATATATACAGTAAACAACCACAGGGACATCACACACCCCGGTTTCAAACCAACATTCAGGTCAAAGAACTCGTTCTGCTCACTCTCCACACGTACTGCCACCTTTGCACCCTCATACATGCTCTTCACTGCTTTCAGCAACTTGTCATCTACTCCGTATATTCTAAGTACTTTCCACAAACCTTCTCTATCCACTCTGTCATAGGCCTTCTCCAAGTCCATAAAGGCAACATACACCTTTTGTTTCTTCTCCAGATATTTCTCCACAACACAATTCAGGGTAAAAATCTGATCTACACTTCCTCTTCTCTTCTTAAAACCTCCCTGCTCATCGCCTATCCATTTCTCCGTTCTCACTTTCACTCTCTCAATCACTACCCTACTGTATACCTTCCCTACTACGCTTAGAAGACATATTCCTCGGTGGTTACCAAACACTCCTCTTTCCCCTTTGCCCTTATATGGGGGACTATTATGCCAGTCTTCCAGTCATCGGGTGCACTCCCCTTCTCCCATGCTAGTTTGCACATTTTCCATACTCATTCGATCACTATCTCACCACCATACCTCAAAATTTCCCCACACACTCCATCTGTTCCTGGTGCTTTCCCCAACTTCACTCTTTTCATGGCTTCCCACACTTCTGACCTCCTGATCCCCACCTCCTCCTCCACTACTTCTCTTCTTCTCCCTCCCATACCATATCCAGCTATGTTTGCTGGCTCTTCATTCCTTACATTTAGCAACTCATTGAAGTACTCCCTCCATCTTTCGACTCTCTCTTGCTTCTCGGCTAGCATTCTCCCATTCTTATTTTTCACACCCTTACTGTTTCCCTTGCTACCTTCCCTAACTTTCTTGACTTCTTTCCAGAACAGTTTCTTACTCTCCCTCCATTTTACACTCAGATTCCTTCCAAATTCCTCATCTATTCTTCTCTTACTTTCCTTCACCACCCTCTTACTCTCCACGTACCTCGCTCGTTTCTGTCTCTAGAAATCTTCATTCCCTCTACTACCCAAGCACTCTCTATATACCATTAACAAATATAAACACCAACTACTTGTCTTGTTAGAAAATATAACTCTTTGGCCTTTCCTATTGTGTTGTTATAAAATATAACCCTCTTTTGCCTTTCCTATTGTGTTGTTATAAAATATATAACCCTCTTTTGCCTTTCCTATTGTGTTGTTATAAAATATAACACTCTTTTGCCTTTCCTATTGTGTTGTTATAAAATATAACCCTCTTTTGCCTTTCCTATTGTGTTGTTATAAAATATAACCCTCTTTTGCCTTTCCTATTGTCTTGTTAGAAAATATAACACTCTTTGGCCTTTCCTATTGTGTTGTTATAAAATATAACCCTCTTTTGCCTTTCCTATTGTGTTGTTATAACATAAATTATACCACTCCTTAGCCATTGGTATTGTTGTTAGACAATATAGGACTCGTTACTCTTTCCTTTTGTGTTATTAATTTTGTCTTGCCCAGCCATAATGTCCATCAAATGTCTGATGAAATAGTGGGGGACAGGTGAGGGGGGCTAAACATTGATCCCAAGCAATGTACTGTACTAAGCACCTTCTCTTGTGTGGGTAACTTGGAGTATAAAGTCAGAAGAGTGACCACCGCCCTAGCCAGAGGTTGTGTCGTGCTTGGCTCAACAACTCAAGGTGAAACACTGCTGGTTAACCCCTTCTGTACCGAACACGTCTTTTTTGTATTATACTCGAGCTATATTTATACGATTTTGTGCAGCTTGAGAAGGATCTGTGGTAGAAAAAAAGGATAATATAGATTGGTTGAAGCCTGTTAACTGCTGGAGGGCCTTCTTAAACTGAATACAATCGTCTAATATTAGCCATATTAAATTATAAAGGACGGCAATGGTATTGAAAGGGTTAAGGGGAGGTTTTTAGTTTGCTCCCTAGTCTTCCAACAAGCTTTTAATAATACCCGCCCCCCCCCCCCTCCATCTGTCTACTTGTCGCCCCCTTCCAGAAAACTATGACTTACTCTGCAATTAACAACATACAAATTAACATTTCATCTTCTCTTATTATTCGCGGTGCCTCTTTGTTTTCTGATCTCTCTTGAAAAAATCATATTACCACTCTTGCTAAAACAGCTTCCCTGAAGCTGGGTGTGCTCAACCGCCTCTGGGGGTTCTTTACCCCTGCACAGCTTCTTGCTCTGTACAGGGGCACCGTGCGTCCATGTATTGAGTATTGTTCACACGTGTGTGTCTCACACAGCACTTCTAGATAAAGTAGAAAAGAAAGCCTTCCGTCTCATGAACTCAAGTCCACTCACCAATTATCTGCAGTTTCCCTCTCTTCGAGGCAATGATGCATCTCTCTCACTATTCTACCACTATTACAATAATTAGTGTTCCTCAGAGCTCTCTCAGTGTATACCGCCCCCTCTTCGTAGAACATGTAGCACCCGTCTTGCAACACAATCCCAGCCCTACTCTGTGCAACTCTCTATCCCAAGAGTGAAACATTATTCTCAATCTTTCATCTATTCAACAGATGAGCTCTGGAACTCTCTCCCAGTATCAGTCTTTCCCTCATCCGTATGTCCAGGCATTTTGGCTCGAACACCCCTTGATTTTGGCCCTGTCACTCAGTTAACTCTGGGGGAGGCACTCTTCCCAGGCAGTTCTGCCTTCTGTACCCCTCACTCACATAGTCAAAAACACTAATACATGATTATATTCAGCTTAGGCAGGACGTCTACCCATTAAAAGGTTATAGACTCTCTCAACACATCCTTTTACCTTCCATAACTCGTTTCTAAGCTCCATAAAATCCCTTAAATATAGCTAAACTGAAAACACAGACGTCACTGGTACTGAAAGGGTTAAATATAGAGCAATGCGACTTTACGTAATTAATTGTATTATATTACCTTATCCATTTTTCAGCTGAATACAAGATTCGGAGGATTTAAGGGGTGTCACACGAGCGCTTTTTCCGTCAACTATTTCGGGCAATTATGGTCTGGCAGCTTCACAATTTACGGTGTAACATAATTCGACCGCCTAACATAATCTACCATCAGTCTAGTTGCTGGTACCAGTGCAAACAAGTTCCAAAATATTACGATAAAAACTTGCTCGTGAAAACATGACGGAAAATGCGCTCGTATGACACTGCCTTAAGGGGGTAGTGATTATTTGTTGGCCGATGTTGTTATTTATCTGTCTACTTTATGGTAACCTCGCTAGACCTCCAACAAGCTTAATGGGGGATGGTTCACTTTTTGGGCGTTTTTTGCATGTATTAATTATTTTTCTAGTTTCTCCCTAGACCTCCATCAAATAAAAACAAAAAAATACATTAGATCCCCCTTCCAGATTAATTTGTACATTTTTCGGTAGAAAAATGTCCTCGCCGAAGGTCGGTTCTTCCAACATTACAGGCTCACTATCGTTCGCCAGGGAAAAAAATCGACACCTAAATAACACGAAAGGTCTAAATATTGACGTAGAAATGGGGCGAAAGGTCTCAAAATCGACTAACTAATGGGGCAAACATATTAACATATGAACACTAATGGGGCTAAACATGAGGGGAAAAAGGGACCAGAAAACGGCCCATGTCCCCTTCAATAAAAATACACGCCCATTAGACCCTCCGTCACGATAAATGTGTACATTTATCGGTAGAAAAATGTCATGGCGGTCCCAGAATTATTAAAGGCTTGCTTTCGCTCGCCAGGAAAGATCGACACCTAAATGGCGCGAGAGGCCTTTACAGTATATTGAAAAAAAAAAAAAAAAAATGGAGCGAAAGGTCGTAAAATCACCAAACAAAGAGAACAAACGTTTTAAAATATTAAAGTTACTGTGGCTAAACATGAGGGAGAACCCACCCCCTTAAGAGATGCGCAATTAACCGCTTGAGGATCATGATACGTTTATCCGGTTTATTCTGGCTATCATTAAAAGATTATATTCAGCTTAGGCCGGATCTGTGTGAAGTTAGAAGGGTAAAGATTGTCTCCATTAACCCTCTGACTCCCATATACAATTCCTAATCTGAATAAAATCGTCCCATGCTAGCCTGAATAAAGTTCCAAAATGCGTGATAATCCTCAAAGGGTTAACACTCACACTTAAGGGGGACGTAGCTGCTTTTTATGGGTTCTTTCTCCCTCATGTTTAGTCACACTAGTTTTGAGATATTACGACGTTTGCTCCATTAGTTTGGCGATTTTAAGACCGTTAACTCTATTATTTGTCAATATTAGGACCTTTCGTGCCATTCAGGTGTCGATTTTTTCTGGCCAGCGCTAGCGAGCCTGTAATTTTAGAAGGAACCGGCTTTCGGTCAGGCCGTGTTTACAAATATATATGGAAGAGGGGTCAAGGTGTGTATTTTTAAGCTTGGAGATCTAGAGAGGAAACAAACAAAAACAAAAACAAATGAAATAAATCAATATTTATACCAAAACAACCCCCCCCCCCCCTTACCCCCTTAACCCCTTGAGCATCATGACACGTGTTTAACAGTGTTCTGGGCCAATTAACCCCTTCAGAACCAGGACGCCTTCTTAACTATGAGTCTGGCTAAAACTAGATGATGTTATGCAGTTTAAGAAGGACCTATGTTATAGAGATGGTTTATAGAGAACGTATATAGCCATTTGAGCCCAAGAGGTAGATTATTCACTAAAGAAAAGCGTCCAAGGGTACAAAGGAGTACAAAGGAGTACAAAGGAAATCAAGCAACAACAGATCTAGTGACCCTTCAAGGCTGCTTGTCCTCCAAAACACTGAGGATCAAGTGTCCAAACAGTGGTTTAGAGTGGGTAAGGGAACATTGGAAAGGGAACTACTGCCCTGCCACTAACGTGGCAGGACTAGGAAGTTTGTAGGGGACATATGGGTTAGTAACTGAGGGGAGGATAAAGTTATTCATTTACAAACGCAGTCAGTCGCGGGTTTGATGCGAGATATTTGTCTAGGCGGAATTTAAATGAATCAACGGTGCTGCAGTCTATAACGTTTCGGGGAAGCCCATTCCACAAGTTGACAACTCGATTGAAGAAGAAATTCTTAGATTCGTGCGAGTTAAAAGATTTACCAATAATTTTGCAACCGTTTCCCCGTGTGTAATTAGATTGGTCGATAGTGAAGTACTTACTACAGTTCATATTGTCGATGCCTTTGATGATTTTGAACACTTGAATTAAGTCGCCTCTTAATCTGCGCTGGGTTAAAGGAAATAGATTTAATTCTCTAAGACGCTCTTCGTATGGTTTGTTCTTTAGGCTAGGTATCATTTTGGTAACTCTACGTTGAACTCGTTCTAGCTTGTTTATATCTTTTTGGTAATAAGGGCACCAGGATTGAACGCAGTATTCCAGAAGAGGGCGGACTAAGGAATTGTAAAGGGTTAGGATAACTTCTTTGGATTTATGCTCAAATGACCTGCCTATAAAGCCAATTATTTTGTTTGCCTTCTTAACAACTTCTGAACATTGTTGACTCGGTTTTAGGTTACTCGATATTGTTACTCCCAGATCAGTTTCTCTGTTTACATTCTTAAGCTGAGTGCCATTCATCGAATAGTTTGCTTTCTCATTTAGGTATCCGACATGTAGTACTTTACATTTATCCGCATTGAAACTCATTTGCCAAATTTGGGCCCAACATGACAATTTATCTAGATTGTGTTGCATATCGTCAACTTGTTCTTTTGAGAGTACGCTATTTGCAATTTTTGTATCGTCAGCAAATTTTGAGATTGTGCAGGTGAGACCCTCATCTATGTCGTTGATGTAAATTAGAAAGAGAATTGGTCCTAGTACCGATCCCTGGGGTACCCCGCTACTTACATTGGTCCATTTAGATGCCTTACCGTTTATGACTACTCTTTGCTTTCTGTTGTTGAGCCAATTTTCTATCCATTTCAACACACCGTCTTGTATTCCATGCGCTTTTAGTTTTAGCAGTAAACGTTTGTGGGGAACTTTGTCAAAGGCCTTTTGAAAATCAAGGTATATAATATCTACAGCTTTACTCTCATCGTAGAGGTTGAGGATATCGTGGAAGAAGTCTAAGAGGTTTGTTAAACAGGAACGTTTTTTACGAAAGCCGTGTTGAGTATCTTTAAGTATGTTATTTTCCTCTAAGTGATTTACGAGTCTGTCTCGTATGACCGTTTCTAGCATTTTACATACAACTGAGGTTAAGCTAATTGGACGATAGTTACTGGGTAGGGATTTGCTGCCTTTTTTGAATATCGGTGTTACGTTGGCTAGCTTCCACTGATCAGGCATAGTTCCAGACTGCAAGGATTTATTGAATAGTAATGTCAGTGGTTTGGAGAGCTCATTCTTAGCTTCCTTTAGAACTCTAGGCGAGATTGTATCAGGTCCTGGCGTTTTATTTACTTTGAGTTTATCTAAACAATTCAATACTTCTCTCTCTGTAACGGTGATATTGCTTAGAACATCTGAATTATCAATCTGAATCGGCGATGGTGTAGGGATATCACTGAGGTCTTCGGTTGTAAAAACTGATGCAAAGAAGGTATTGAGGGCATTACTCATTTGTACTTCGTCTTTGGTGTATTCTCCAGGGTAACCAGAATATGATGAACATTACGTAATGGTGGAGAAGAGGTTAAACCTTTGTCAACTTAAATAAGTAGATAATAATAAAGTATTAATTGAATAGCAATCTAAAATCGTAAACTAATGTACACAACAAACGAACACATACGCTCACACAAACACACGCACACATACAGTACATACACTCATCTATGTACAGTCGCCCACATAAGTTCTGTTCTTCACCGTGATCTTATACATGGAAATATAATGCATATGATTGAATTACAAGTGAAGTTTCTTATGAAATGGTTAACCCATCTAAGCTGCTTAGTCAACTGATAATTAAAAGAAACATTATTTGCAATTCATACACACTATTTTACTTTCATACATAAGATCAGGACGAGGAAAAAAACATACATGGACAACTGTACATTGTATTTGCCTAATACAAACACACACACATGTACTGTACACTACATAGACGCACATACCGATCCGTACAGGCAAACCATAGTATTTTGAGGGTGACATATACGCATTAAACTGAAGACAGGAGGGTATAATATTATTGGCTAGAAATCTTGGTCACACTGGCGTAAATCTTCGCACACACACACACACACACACACACACAAACACACACTCAACGCAATATACATAGTCTAATATTTAAATGTCAGGGAAAAATACATCTAACATAATAGCATCTATTAACTAAATATTTACTATAGCTAACTTATCATCTACAAGGAACCGGATATCTAGTTTCACTGATGGCTAGCTATCTAGCTATCTATCTATCTATATATCAATATATATATATATATATATATATATATATATATATATATATATATATATATATATATATATATGGTGGTTAAATTATGTACCAAAACTCGCTAGAAAAATTGAAACAATTTAACACCAAGCTTTCGTCAATTCTCTCAAGAACTTTTCTACGTTAGCCTATGCCATGATACCTTTGAAAATTTTAATATTTCTAAATCACTGCTATTGTGTGGATTAGTCAATTAGGACAATATGAAGCCTTGTGGTAATGTAATTAGGTGTTACACCTTCTTTACTGTAATAAAATGTGACACCAATGCATCAGTTATCCACTCCTGTGTCTATAGTGTCGCTCAGTGAGTCAGTTCCCGCTACAACTTGTAGGGGTATGCAGGGGCACCAAGATTTGTATTATTTACCACCATTTAGGAGAATAAAACTGCAAGAAAATGTGATTTACTTACTATAATGTAAAATATGGAAACATGATAATTATTTATGGGCTCTACAATGGCCGTTCTAGTACTGCTGTTGCCGTATACAAGAGATACCCAAACTGGTGTCTAAATTATAAAGTGTTTTACAGTGTTTTCCAGCATCTGCATGACAGAGGAAGG
The DNA here is from genome assembly GCA_037953745.1 of Lithodes maja. Taxonomy (NCBI): domain Eukaryota; kingdom Metazoa; phylum Arthropoda; class Malacostraca; order Decapoda; family Lithodidae; genus Lithodes; species Lithodes maja. The sequence continues at coordinate 78,360 of JBAKBP010004928.1, forward strand.
TTCGCTGGAGTTTGTGGTGCAGCTGGAATAGCAAAACAATGTAAGGCAGATTATTAACATAGTCAAACATCTGCACGAACAGTTTTGAGGAAGACTGTGTATTGAAGCTGACGTCTGTTAGTTTGAACCTTTATGATACTGTAATCTGAGCAGTAGTGTACATTTATATTTTAATGAAAGGTTCTTAGAATATCCAATTTTATTACCCAAGCAGTGATAAACATGTCATGAGATGTGTTTTCTTGTATTTAAGTTATAAACTGCAGGAACTAATGCATTAGTGCCACATTTTCTTGTAGTTAAGTTATAAACTGCATGAACTGATGAATTAGTGCCACATTTTAATACAGTAGAGAAGGTGTAACAGCTAAATACATTATCACAAGGCTTCATATTATCCTAATTGATAAATCCATACAATAGCAGTACATAAATCTTCCCCTTTTCAAAGATATCATGGCATAGGGTAATGTAGAAAACAAAAGTAAACTTTGTCACAGCGGCACCGACGTAGCCTCCTCCTTCAATCCCTGCCTCCCCATTTCGTCACAGGCTAACCGTCAAATTTAAATCACTGATTACCAAACACTAACACAGAAAAAACAATATGTGAAGAGAATATTTTTGACTTAGAATTGCGTAATCTTTCACTCCTGAAAGTATTTGTCATAAGTTGTGTGACACCCTGTATAGATAGATAGATAGATAGATAGATAGATAGATATGTAGATAGATAGAGAGATAGATAGAGATAGAGTGAGAGTGAGAGTGAGAGTGAGAGAGAGAGAGAGAGAGATAAATAGATAGATAGATAGATTTATCGGTCCAGGTTTGGGTAAGCCAGTCTCACATTCTTCTCGACTTCCCTTCTCAATGTCCTAACCTTTTGTCCCTTCTGTTTCAGGGTTTTCAGTTCGTTTCTCGCCTTCCTCTTTGACACTTCTTTACCCAGTTCCTCGATCAGAACCTTTATTATCTCCTGCCAGATCTCTTTTCCCCTCCAATCTAATTTTGGCATCGTGTAGTGCCTTGCCCAAGTGTGTCTTACAATATGCGATTCTCTTGACATCAATGGAATCTCCAGTAATTTGAACTGGCATTGGAACTGTTCTGACCATGTCTCTATTTCCTCTTTCTCTTCTTTCCGCAACCTGAACGGTATGATACTGGTTGAGAGCTACTGGTTGAATTGGTCTACTGGTTGAGTTGTCGGGTCACCGGGGCACACTCACACACACACACACACACAATTGGATTACTTATATAAAACATGATCATAATTAGTGTTGCTATATTTTGTTTAGTTATCTTTAAGGCTAATGACTAGATAAATAAATCGATAATAATCCTATAGTAATGGAATAGCATTCTTAAATTATAAATTGATGTACACAGCAAATGTGCAGATACGTTCACACAAATACAATCACACACACACATACACTCATATCTGTAAAGTTGCACACATAAGTTATATTCCTCTCCGTGATCTTATACATGGACGATTGAATTACGAGTGAGGCTTCTCATGCATTGGGCAGCTAATCTAGTTAGTCAACTGATAATTAAAAGAAACCATACTTGCAATTCGTTCATACTATTTTACTCTTATACATATGATCACAAGGAACAGAACATATGTGGACAACTGTACTGTACATTCTAGCTCCCTAATGTAAACACACACATACTGTATATATACTGTACTACAGGCACGCACATACCGACCCGTACCATAGTTGACTCTAGAAAAATAGAGCGTTATTTCAGAGTTGAGTTTTTGAGAGTGACACGAAGGTATATATTATTAACAAGTAATCTTGGACACACTTACGTAAATCTACACACACACACACACACAGTATAATATTTATATGTCAAAAAACAGTATATCTAACATAATAACATTTATTAACTAAATATTTACTACAGATAACTGATGAACTGCAAGGTACCGGCTAAACATGAAAACACCTCAAATAATATGACCAATTATCGGTTTTGGAGTTAATTATTCATCTATGTCAGTCATATTAGTGTGTGTTTCCAAACATAACATCACGGAATGGATACAAAGTCATGTGGCCAACTGTACACTGTCAAAGGGTATGAACAACTGTACACTGTCAAAGGGTATGAACAACTGTACACTGTCAAAGGGTATGAACAACTGTACACTGTCAAAGGGTATGAACAACTGTACACTGTCAAAGGGTATGAACAACTGTACACTGTCAAAAGGTATGAACAACTGTACACTGTCAAAGGGTATGAACAACTGTACACTGTCAAAGGGTATGAACAACTGTACACTGTCAAAGGGTATGAACAACTGTACACTGTCAAAGGGTATGAACAACTGTACACTGTCAAAGGGTATGAACAACTGTACACTGTCAAAGGGTATGAACAACTGTACACTGTCAAAGGGTATGAACAACTGTACACTGTCAAAGGGTATGAACAACTGTACACTGTCAAAGGGTATGAACAACTGTACACTGTCAAAGGGTATGAACAACTGTACACTGTCAAAGGGTATGAACAACTGTACACTGTCAAAGGGTATGAACAAATATATTAAATCATTGGAAATATTGATGATGAATTACCAAATATATTATTTTATCTTTTTATATTTGTTGTATTTATTGTTAATATTATGCATATATTTTATTTATTTATTAATATTATTATTTAGTTAACTTATTTTAGTTATTCATATATTTTGTTTTATTTTGTATTTTTATTTTTTGGTGGAGGATAGACAGGTTGGGGAAGAGAGAGGTTTTTATGAATTAGAGAGAAGTAAAGGAGGAAAGAAAGAGCAAAGTAGAAGAATAAAAAGTTTAGTGCTGTCCTCCTCGCTATATTTGTTTTATCTTCACTTTATTAAACAGGTATACATTTAGGTGTATTACTGAGAAAAGCCCATACGCATGTCAATTGCAAGACCATTTTCTACAGGTCTCCAGAGCCCCATATGCATTTCAGCCAACTCCAAGGACTCTTTAAGATAGGATCAGAAAGTGAGAGGTCACAGTTCTAATAATAGTGATCCGCGCACACGAGAGATGGCAGCACGATCGCAAAAGAAAGTGGGAGGGTACCTATTAATTCGTAATAATCCCTACCTAACGCTATGAATAATTAAATCAATGTTATCCACATATTCAGTAAACATGACAGAGTTCAATAGACATAACTGTAAAGGCCAGATTATCGTGAAATTGTCGTCATTATGAGGAGATTCACAGGCAAGCCTCCTCTACCCCCGCCATTGTTGTTGTGAGATTCGGGAGTTGCCGACGTCAAACAGTCTGGGACAGAATACCTCTAGATGTCATAAGTACACCCAAACTACGTATTTCGTCAAAATTTCCAGTTTTAATGCAACTTTACAATTTAATATCTACATAACATGTAACTAACAATATAAATTCAAAATTACATTTGTATTCTTGTTGTGTTGCTTGGAGTTATACTTGCATCATATATAAGTAGTTGTATAGTGCATTATGTATACTTACTATTTTTTCGCTGGCTTTGATTTATCTATTTTATTCTAAATAATTTTCAAGTGTTTTTACCCATATTAATTAACTCTTGAAGACGCTCCTCTTTAATCTAATGCCCCCTCATTATGCAGAAGCTTCCCTAACTATGTAACACTGCAGACAAACCAGGTGCCCAGATATCATCGAGTATCTAATAAGGAGTAATCACTAAGGTGTTTTGGTTATAATATGTTGCCCCACGACAGTGATGCTACCCCTAGGACACGCACGGAACTCAACTCTTTCCACTCTATCTATCCTCTATGGTTACCTCTGGGTGTTCAGTCGAGTTAGTATTGTATGCTCTGCTAGTACAACGATAGGGACAAAGATAGACCGGATGCCAGGCGTACAATAATAATCGTACAAATACAATAATTTGACCATCGTATAATACCACTTTTACAATAAGACAACAATTAAAAAAAAAGGCATCTCTAAATCTCTATCTCTCTCCTGAACCGAACTGAATAAGTCTTGTGTTCACGCCTGTGGCCCCATCCCATTGCCTGGACCTGCTAGTCCTTAGTCAGTGCCCTTTGGGTAAAGAGTGCATGCAAAGTATACTTTTACCAGTATTCTCAAGAATTGATCGTTGAACCCAAACAAACCTGTAAAGTGTAAAACAAGACTCATACTATGAACTGTTCAACTGACACACAGTGACACAGGGATTAAACCCAAGTACTGCAAGCTGTGTCACTGTCAACTACACAACTCATATATGAAACCTATATAGGTGAAATCCATGATGCTATGTGATGATAACTCTGTAGGATAAAACCGATGCAAATGTGGTAATTTTGACATATTTGGTATGACATTTTAGGTAAATCAACCTGGCATCGCTGGACATGGGAATAGAGTTCTCAAAAAGGGCCATTTTTTACTTACAGGGTGCTGGTTTAATAATTCCAGTTGGGTTGATAGCCTTTAAAGACCTTATTTAACTAACTAACAAAGATAGGGAAGAAGGGATTGGAGTTCTCGAAAATGTAACTAAATAACAGTGATAGGGGAGAAGGGACCGGAGTTCTCGAAAATGTAACTAAATAGCAGTGATAAGGGAGAAGGGACTGGAGTTCTCGAAAACGGGCTTGACGCTATTCTTGACTTACATTATCCCGGCTATATAAACCATTGAGGTTGATAGCCTCTGAAGACCAATTTTAACTAACTAATATTAACCACCAACGAGAGATGAGAAACTTAAACAATAGCATAGAGGACAGCCCCCATCTTTTACTCCTCTACTATGCTCTTGTCTTCTTCTTTACTTCTCTCTCATTCTTAGAGACCTCTCATCTCCCCCAACTTGTCTATCCAACCTTAAGTTTGAACTTTACCTGTAATTTTCTTTGACATTAATTTTACAAACAACCTCGAAAGGATCAATAGATCTGTTGTTGATTGTTTCCCTTTCCTTTGTACAGTACATTCATTGCTTGTCTCACCTTTCCTATATTCATGGTATATCGATATTCATACATTAGTCCATGAGCCAGGCCAGATATCGGTACCACCTGGGGTGACTAAACACGAATGGTACTAAAATGTTTATAGAGTGACTGTAAGTACATTAAGATATGATAGCCTTCTCGCACTGGTAGCTTAATCTAATTTTTTTGATGCAATAGGGGCGCTACCCAAAAATAAAGATTTTTAGCGTGACGCTCGGCGTTTTCCTCATTTTCTTTAAAATCCATCACACAATCATCGCGAAACTTTGAACACCTATGTAGAATTATATTCTCTACCAGAGTTGTTCCTAGGTATTTTTCAAATTTCCTCATATTTCGGAATATACTCTATATTTTGGGTATTTTCCTCTAAATCTAGAATAAATCCTTAAATATGGGGAACATTGAAAAATATATTCTAACAGCTCTTGTAGCTTATTTGATTCTCTACAAGAATTATTCCGATGTGTATTTCAAGTTTCTCCATATTTAGGGGTTTATTTCATATTTGGGGATTTTTGGTTATATTTTGGGGATAATTTATTATTGGAAGGAGCAAACATATGTAGAGTGGTTTCCATGTAATGTGTGTGTTTGTTCATGGTTTAATGGTGATATTTTTTGCAGGTGTGTGTCGACTGTTTGACGGCAGGATGGAACCATCTGCGAGGAAGAGAGCACGGATCGACTGTATCATCCACTGCTCTGATGATGACAGCGATGCTCTGGTGTCACCACAGGATTTGGACTCCTGGAACACATTGCTCAGGGCTGCAGAAATCAGGCAGCATGATCCAGTCCTGGAAGCAGCCAAGGGCCTTGAAGAAGGAGGAATACCACACATACATTATCACCGTAAATGTCGTAGTCTCTTTACAATGAAGAAGTCACTGGATTCTATCCTTGCCAAGGGTGTCAAGATAGAATCAGCAAGCGTCGACCCCAGGAGGAGGGCATCAAGGGATGCCCCTAGTACTAGCAGGGTGTATGCCAAAGGATGTATCTTCCGCGAGAAGTCAAGCAAGTACATAAAAACAACAAAGACAAGGGAGCCACTCATACAGTGTGTTGAGCTACGAGCAGATGAGAAGATTCGCAGAGCAGCAATAAGGAAACTCAACCAGAGAATCCTTGGTTTAGTTAGCAGAGACCTTGTTGCTGCAGAGGGTCACTACCACAAGTCGTGCTACAAACTCTTCACAAAAGATGATTTCCCAGCGGCCGCCAGGTCGGGTGCAGGTGAAAATCAGGAAGAAAGCGAGGAAGCACGCTACGAAGAGGTTGAGACAGAAGCCCTCGAGGAACTCTGCTTGTATATAAGGACCAAATTATTCCCCAACCCAGAGGTACTGCCTATGACAAACCTCACATCTAGGCTTGAGAGATCCATGATGTCCCGTGGTATTATCCAACTGAAACCAGCGACAAAGAAACATGTTCGCCGAAAGATTGAAACCGAGTTTGGAGAATCACTACGCTTTGTCCCAGATGAGAAAGGAAAGCTTCTAATCTATCCACGCAGCCTCTCAATGGACGACCTTGCCCGGCAAGCACACAAAATGGCAAAAGACCTGCAAGAAGCAAGAGCAGCTAACTCTGAAGATGTCTTAACCAAAGCAGGAATGCAGCTGAGGAATGAGATCAATAAACAAGATGTGAGTCAGCCATGGCCTCCCGATACAGATCAGAATGTCATTCCTGCAGCAGTCACTCAATTCCTGCACACCCTGCTGACAGGAGAGTGTGAGTGTGAAACTCCCTCTGAAAGAGCTCAACGTCTTGCCACTTCCTTTGGCAGTGACTTGGTCTTTGCTGTTACCAGTGGCAAGACAAAACCACCCAAGCACGTACTGCTGACCAATGCTGTAAAGTCTTTGACAGGAAACACAGAACTGATCCGAACTCTGAATCGTCTTGGTCACTGTGTGTCTTACTCAATGTTTGAGGAGATCGATACAGCCCTTTGTATCCAGAAGCTGGAATGCTCAAAGGATGACATTCCACTGCCAGCAAACATCTACCCTGGTGTGTTCACAACCCTGGCCTGGGATAACATTGACCGACTTGAAGAGACCCTAAGTGGAGCAGGTACTTCTCATAGAGTCAATGGCATTGCTGTCCAGTCCAAGGTTGCAGGCTCTGTGCCAGAGAAAGTCCTGCCAGAGATTACCAAGTCCAAGATAAGAAGCATCACTCAGACATCATCAATGCTGCCAATATACAATGTTGGGCGGCGGGCAGGGCCACCTAGGATTGAGACTGCGTATGTCGACACTACCAAGGAAGTCCAGGATTCAAAGACAAAGAACCATATCTGGCTTCTTACTCGAATGTCAGACCATGAGGACCAGTCCATCAGCAGTTGGACTGGGTTCAACATCAAAATGCGCAGAGACATTGCAGTGGTTCAGGACACTGTAAGCTACCTGCCCACTATCAATGCTCCCGCAACAGAAATGTCCACCGTTAATGAAATCTTGGAACAAACGCATGCTATCATGCAGTCCTTACAGCTTAACAAGATTGTGTGCGTGTTTGATCAAGCACTCTATGCCAAAGCTGCCGAAGTTATCTGGAAACAAGAGAAGTTCAAGAACATTATCATCAGGATGGGCGTCTTCCACACAATCTGTAATCTCATCTCCACCATAGGAAAGAGGTTTCAAGATGCAGGTCTTAGAGATCTGTGTGTGGAATCAGGTATCATCGCAGAAGGATCAGTGTCAGGAGTGATGAACGGCAAGAGGTACAACAGAGCAGTGAGACTACACAAGCTCGTGTATGAAGCACTGATTAGGCTTGCATGGAAAGGCTTCCTTTCATGGCTAGAAGAAAACCATTCAAGGGACATACACCATCTAGATGAAACACTGAAGGACATCAACAGCTTTCACAGCAATGTGTCTCAGGGACTCTTTCAAGAGCTGATGGAGAGTGAATCATGCACACATATCATGAAGCTTTTCCAAGTTTATCTTGAGACCCTCAGAGATGAACACAACCTCTCAGCATTCTGGATGTCATACCTGGACATGGTTGAGATCATGCTGGACTTAATTCGAGCCTCCAGAGAAGGCAACTGGATGCTCCACCTAGGAGCAATCCGACAGATGATACCGTGGTGTTTTGCCTATGACAAAGTGAACTATGCCCGGTTCCTAACCTACTACTATGCCTTGATGTCTCGACTGCCCATTGAACACCCAGAGGTCCATGAACACTTCATGCAAGGTGGCTTTTCGGTCCAGATCGGTAGCAAGAATCCCTTTGGACGGATCCCTGTGGACCAGACAATCGAAGAGACGATCAACAAAGACACCCAGACACCAGGGGGCACAAAAGGCTTCAGCCTGAAAGGCGGAGCTGTCGCCAGGTACTACCTGACATCGGAGTATCGCAGCAGGTACTTAAGGCAGCTCAGGACTATGGTAGTAGGCCAAAAGTATACTGACTTCAGCCACCCAGACCTACAGATGGCCAGGATTAGAAGAGATGAGGCCGATGTCCAATCTTTAGTTCAACTGATGGAGACCAGCTGGTTGAACCCCTTCAACGCAGAGCAAGAAGATCTTGTCAGTTTGTCAACTGCGACTATGGCACCACCAGAAGTTGTCAAGGACCTTCTAGGGGCCTACAGAATAGGAGAGGATGCATATTAAGCCTTCAAGGAAGAGCGCCTGGAGATCGATACGCCAACTATACAGTTTCATGACACGATGACGAAGACGAAACTGAGAACGTTCACTAACATCAGAATGAAGCCACGCTCACAAGACCATGCCAAGGAGGCTATCTTAAAGGCTGACAGGAACCTATTTGGCCAGATGATCCTTGTTGCCGAGAACAGAAAGCTCAAAATGAGTGATGTCTTGGCTCATCCCCTTGGGCCTTTGCCTTGGGCACTTGCCAGCGGTGATGGGTCTCTCCGCAAGACCAACAAGGCTGCCCTAGCAAAGGAGTTAGAGAGGAATGTTTCTCCTGCAGAAGTGATACCCGAGCCCTCTGCTACCATAATTGATGGGATGAGCCTGGTCCACAAACTGAAGGGAAACGACAAAACTTTTTCACAGCTTGCAGGTACAGCACTGAGTCACGCTGTTCATGAAGGTGCTAAGAGCAGGCGCATTGATGTTGTGTTTGATATCTACAAGGAGACATCCATCAAGGATGCAGAATGAGCCAAAAGAAGTGCAGGCACAGGAATTCATTTCAAGAACATTCAACCTGGGCACAACATCCAGCAGTGGAGAAAGTTACTCGGTAGTTCCTCCAACAAGGCAAGTCTTATCAAGTTCTTGGTAGAAGAATGGAAGGCACCACAGCACAGGGAGAAGCTCAAGGACAAGGAGCTGTATGTCACATGTGAGCAGCGCTGCTTCAAGATCACCAAAGAGCAGTGGGAAGAGGCTCCTGAGCTTAAGTCAACTCAAGAAGAAGCAGACACACGCCTTCTTCTCCATGCACTTCATGCAGCAGAATCTGGGAACAAGTCTGTCATCATCACTGCAGAAGATACAGACGTCATGGTGTTGTGTCTTGGCATGTGCCACAAGATTCCATCCCATCTGTTCCAGAAGTGCGGGACGAAGAACCGGACAAGATTCCTGGATATCACCACACTGAGCCGCACACTGGGAGGCAGCGTGTGTGATTCATTGATTGGTATGCATGCCTTTACAGGCTGTGATACCGTCAGTGCATTCGCTGGCCGAGGGAAGATGACGACACTCAAGCAGGTGAAGATGGACAAGACATACCAGGATGCTTTTCACGAACTTGGACGCTCATGGGAAGTGTCTCCTGAACTCTTTGAGAAGCTACAGGAAATCACCTGCCACATGTACCTACCATCTACCCACACAACTAAGGTAAACAAGCTTCGGTATGAGCTGTTCTGTGCAAGACGTGGAGAGGTAGAGTCAAGTCAACTCCCTCCTTGTGAGGACTGCCTCTTCATGCATGCACTGCGTGCAAACTACCAGGCTGCGATCTGGAGGAGAAGTCTTCAGAGCCAGCCATTTGTTGCGAACCCAACAGACTGCGGTTGGATGACAGATGAGGACGGTAAGCTTGCCGTCAACTGGATGCGAGGCTCACCAGCACCAGATGCTGTTATGCAGCTACTGTCTTGCAAGTGTGTGCGGTCATGCGAACTCCCTAAGTGTACTTGCCTCAGCAATGGTCTAAAATGCACGGACATGTGCAGGTTACAGACATGTCAGAACACGGCTATTGAAGAAGAGCCGGTGGCACAACAGTCAGATTCCGAGTCTGATGTAGATGATATTTAGGAGTAGTAATTTGCCATAATAGTATGTACAAGCCCATGGCATGCTTAGTGTGTATTTACAGGACTTGTATTAAATGTGACAATTACTATATGCATTTTGTTGACATTTAGGCATTCCTGTCCCCAAATTTGACATTTTAAAAAATTTCGGAATTTTCGGTAGGGTATGTCTATTCAAGAAGTGATAACGACCATTAAGCTACTAATGTGCAAGGGCTATCATATCAAAACATAAACTAGAGACATGTAGCAAGCTAAAAACACCTAAGAGAATTAGTCACCCCGGGGTGGTACCGATATCCCAAAATTCGGGTCTTGGCTCATGGACTACATCCCTCTACTGTTCATACATTTACCTACTGTTCATAAATATCTATTAATTGTTCGTATATTATTTACTGTTCATAAATGTATCTACTGTTCAATATATTTGTTATGTTGTCCCAAGATATAATTTCACTAGAATTTCTTCCATGGGTTTCATCATGCCAAGATTTCGTAGAATTATGTGTTATGTCTGAGTTATTCGTCCTCTAATCGTATTATTTCACAACTAATTTCCATTTTCCATGTAAATAAATAATTGATAATTTTATGAACCGTTTGTTACTCGATAAACATCAGCAAGATTTGAAGAAATATAGTTGTTATTTTCACTGATCCATATTGAATTGTTAAATTAATTACACAGATCAATTTCAGTTCAGATTCGTTTTATCCTTGAGTCCTGTGAGGGGATGTTCATACCAAGGCCGCAACCAGGCATAGTATGGCGCAAAAATGTCTGTATTGAAGTGAAATTTAATGGAATTGATCTTGATATTCACCATACAGTTACGCTCTTACTAGTAATCCACCATCTGTATTTGTGTCTTTTCTGGTGCTAGTTTCTTTTACTTGGCTTGTCGGCGGGTGCCCAACCCCGAAAAGGGTTGAAATAGGGGAGCTATCCCCCCGCCAAAGGCGGCTTTCTAGGGCCTTTCCTAGCTGATGCTGAGAGGATTGGGTTCTAGTCATGTGGTGATGGGCTGGTCTATCAGAGAGAGAACTGAGCAATCTCTGCCATACCCATAGCTTACTCTGACTGTTCCTTTTACTTATATATTTTCTAGATCTCAAGTGACGGCGTCTCTAACGTGGATTGACCTCCCAATCTACCAAGATTGGAAGCCAAAGCGTCACATTTTCCCCTTGCCCCTCAACTTTCTCTTCATAATTGCTGAGGGACACAGGACCCTGGGTGGGGCTTTGGTTTCCCGGGCATTTCCGCATCCTCCTCAGCTCCTCGCCATGGAGTGGCTTCGGTCACCCAGGCTTTATTGTGGTCGGCGGGGAGGGTTCTGTGGGGGCGCTCGGTTATGGCCTTGGCCTTGCTCGGGGCCTTGGGGCTGTTCGGCCAGGCAGCTTGGGGAACAACAACAACAACAACAACTTGGCTTGTTTTTGTGCTATAGATTGGATGGCCAATATATACCAAAACAAAAACAAGCCAGTTGTTCTGGGTTTAATTTATTTTGACTATCATTAGCCTATCTAATTCAGCTTAGGATGAACTTGTGGGAGCTAAAGAGTTAATTAAGATAGTATTTACCACTTTGATTCCAAGATAACCTTCTGAATTGTTTAAATTGGTCAAATAATAGCCTGATTTTTTATTTTAAACGCGTCATAATTCTCCAGGTGTCAAGAGAATATGGATCGTCACCTCCACCTCCTCCTCCTGTGCCTCTCGCTGGCTACCTGGGGAGGGTCTTCCAGTATGACTTGGATACTCAAAGGTAAGCATGATATTCACATCAACATTCATATACTAATATTTATTATATTTATTATAATAATATTATAATAATAAAAATTATATTAATAATAATTATTTTTCTTTGCTTAGGTATTTTTTCCGGGTGGGGGTCGCAAGCCCACCGACCCAACCTCTTTAGTCGCCTCTTACGACACGCAGAAGGCACGTGGGACATATTCTATTCCCTTACCCCTATCCCCTTCGGGGATCGCGGCGTCAGGCAATAGATAGATAGATAGAATAATAATTATAGTAATATTAATAAAAGTAATAATAATAATAATAAAAATAATAATAAGAATAATAATAATAATAATAATAATAATAATACAAATAATGAAAATAATAAATTAAAGTTGCAAGCAACGTTGTCCAGGGTTAAAGTGGTTTTACAAGCAGGATATTGTGTTGGATAAAGGGGCTTATCGGGCACATAAAGAACAGATTGTAGCCATTTTGGCTGCGGCCATTTAGGAGTGTAGCTCTATTGGTTGTGGCTATTTATGAGTGTGGCCATTCAAGTTGTGTTTTTGTTTTATTATTCTGACTTTTGCTTCAGCTTTTGCGGCGTTGTCATATTTAATAAGGTTATTTCTTCAACATTACTAAATACAATAACGTACTGTACTTTATTTGATATGTTGTGCATTACTACATAATACAACGATAAGAAGTAAATGCAAAGAGTTACTATAGGTAATAAGTAACTATTTTCATTCACCTTTTATCTTTTTGATTCACAATGCGAACCAGTAAAAACTAATGATAACATTTTCTGGTCGCATTAGGAATTAAAGTTTTGAATACGTAAAAAGTAACCCTTTTCATTTACATTTTATCTATTTGATTCACATTGCGAACTAATATAAACTATGTAATTTCCGTCATATTTGTCCATAATGTTAGCATGGATAGAGAGTGTTTCCCAGGTGAATATGTACGGGTTCTAATGCAAGTGTATAGTCAAAACATAAACAACTGCATTCTACTATGAATGAAAAGATATATAAATTGATTACCTCTTTCTATCTGAAAACATAGATGATATTCATAAATCAATAAATATATAAGAAATAGACAGAGGTTTACATTATAGTGAATAACTGTAATGACTTGTGTCTATAGGAACAGATAAATATATATTATTAGCAATAATAATGCCATAGAACGTTTGACAACATTTCAACAATATAGTACCAACAACGTAGTATAGGCCTATGCCTGGAAAAAAAAAAAAAATATATATATATATACCGATATATATATATATATATATATATATATATATATATATATATATATATATATATATACTGTATACTATACAGTATATATATATTTTTTTCTTCTCCAGGCATAGGCCTATACTACGTTATGTTGTTCTTGTTGTTGTTGTTGTTGTTGTTCCCCAAGCTGCCTGGCCGAACAGCCCCAAGGCCCTGAGCAAGGCCAAGGCCATAACCGAGCGCCCTCACAGGACACTCCCTGCCGACCACAATAAAGCCTGGGTGACCGAAGCCACTCCATGGCTGGGAGCTGAGGAGGGTGCGGAAACGCCCGGGAAACCAAAGCCCCACCCAGGGCCCTGTGCCCCTCAGCAATTATGAAGAGAAAGTTGAGGGGCAAAGGAAAAATGTGACGCTTTGGCTTCCAATCTTGGTAGATTGGGAAGTCAATCCACAGAAGGGACGCCGTCACTTGAGACCTAGAAAATATATAAGTAAAAGGAACAGTCAGAGTAAGCTATGGGTATGACAGAGATCGCTCAGTTCTCACTCTGATAGACCAGCCCATCACCACATGACTAGAACCCAATCCTCTCAGCATCAGCTAGGAAAGGCCCTAGAAAGCCGCCTTTGGCGGGGGGATAGCTCCCCTATTTCAACCCTTTTCGGTAGACTTGCTTACCATGAAGGGAAGATTGTGAGAGAAAGAGAGAGAGAGAGAGAGAGAGAGAGAGAGAGAGAGAGAAAGAGAGAGAGAGAGAGAGACAGAGAGAAAAAGAGAGAGAATATTTCAGGCAACCTTCCCTTGACCTTTTTCTTTCCCTCCCAGAGCAGAACAAGAGGTACAACAGTGAGATCCTGAACACCCTATCCGACACCTCCCATATCACCTGTGCTACAAGATGCGGCCTAAACTCTGGCTGTGTCTCTTTCTCATATCACGGTAACTACTATGTGTAGTGCTGTAGTCCATTTATTATAATTAGGCTATAATGCATAACCCCTAACCTCTGTAGCTCAAATAGGGCTGGAGTAAATGGGATATAAATGTCCACTCTTATTTTCCGGCTGACTCTACTCAAATGATAATGATACTACAATGTTTGTTATAAAATGATGCTAGTATCACCCTGTGGTTGTAGTAACAGCAAGGAGATTTAACAAATATCATACACCTAGCAGGTCTGGGATTTTCTTCCTCACCTTCCTCCTCTCTTGCTGAAAGTTTCGTACAGATGATCTATTACAAAATCATCATTATCACCAACCACAGGCTGCTTCAAGCATTATTTTATAACAAACTTTAATTAATAAGGGAGGTCTATGGTTCCTATACCATCCCAAAAGGATGAGGTATCTTTTTTAGTTTTCCTTATTTACAATACATGGGAATCTTGTATGCGCTACTGTTTCATGACCACTCTGTATCTTATATCATATATTAACCCCTGTCTATCGGGGCCCAACTTAAGTCCGTATCGAAAAATTTGGACTATGTGGCGGGGCCCGACTTAAGTCTGTGTGCAATTTTGGCGCAATATAGGCTCTGAGAGAGAGACGAGCGACGGGAGGAGCCTGGGTTACCTCATGACCGCTCGCCACGGCCGCCGTGGACCGACTGAGATGTACTCCACTTACATCCACCCTCACTCCCTCTCTACATACGTAATTATATAAAGAAATTACCGTATTTTAGCGATTTTGCCCTTCGGTTGCACGATCGTTGCAAGACAACCAGTGATCGTAGAAGGATGGTTCGGGTGTCATTGGAAAGCTCAATTTACGCCCTTTCAGGGATACATACTTGTATTACGCTCTGGGTCTTGTTTGTGCATGAAAAAGAGCACGGAAACAACCCCATTTATGGTAAAAAAAAAACGCTGGGCGGCACAGTGAAATATACTCCACCACCCACTCTTTGAGCGTTAACAAACAACAACCATTTCTACACCACCTCCATTCCCTGACACCATTCCTACCACTCCACAACCGGTATATGTATGTATCCTCTACCATGAGCTTACAACCACAATCACCAAACAACAACCACATTTATCCGACCGCTGCCACCATTTATACCATTCCATCACAACCGCAGCCTCCAACTGACAACCCCTTCCACCTCCCCCCTACAACTGCTGCCACCATTCTCTCCCCTCCACTACCACCACCTGACAACCCCTCCCACCTCTCCCCTACAACTGCTGCCACCATTTCCTCCCCTCCACTACCACCACCTAACAAACCCTTTCAACTCCCCCCTACAACTGCTGTCACCATTCCCAACCCACCACAACCACCAGTTTACAACCACTACTACCCCCCTTCCAACCACTGCCATCATTCCCACCCATCCATTACCACAACTGACAATTCCTTCCACCTCCTTCCTTTCAACCGCTGCCATTATCCCCCCTCGAAATACAACAAACTGACTACCACTTCCATCTCCCCTTCCAACCACTATTACCATTTCTCTCCTCCAGCTGAGGATGCCTCGTGTCAACTGGTGGGAACAGCGCCCTACGACCTCAATGATGCCAACTTGGTGACAGACGTGGGCTGGAACTACTATGTCCAGTGACCTCGTGTTGTAAGCTTGGTTCATGTATCCTTTCATGTATCCTAACTTAAGAACACCGATTCAGTTACTAATGACTACAATAAACAAGAACATAAATCAATAATATAATAGAATACAAATATAGAAACAAATAATTGAGGAAAGACAATAACAATAGAATTTCCTTCCTTGGCTCACAGGTTTTGTTTGGTCCATCCGCTTGTTCAATAATGTCCTAGTTTCCCTGGATATTCTAACTATAAGGCCCAAACACAATACAAATATTTTTGCGCGATTATTTCTGGTGGGTATTCTACAGGACGACTACTCCTCGATTAGCGATTACGGGACTCCTGCCTTATGGATTTAGTTTTATTGCTCTTACCTTAGTCAGGGGCACCTTATAAAAGTTGCACGGGTAAGTGCTACTTTTATAATTTCGTCAATTTACTATTCCCGGCACTATAAAATGTTTTCGAGTTTCAGCCCAGGACACTTTGTTTACATTGTAGCCTCCTTCCTGAAACACTTTCTTACTTTCTCCGATGTTCATTAGCCAATTATAATAGACGCTACATTTGGTGGTCTGCTTAAATTATATATGCATTATTTATTAACTTCTTATTCTACAATTTGTCGTTGATTAGACTTCCAATTTTATACATATACTTTTCATGTCTTATTTATTCATCTTGCTATATTTTTGTTTTCAACTTTGTTGATGTCTTCGTGCCTGCTTTGTCACTCTGCAGAGTCTTCACCCCCACCTCCCAAGAAACTGTGAGTGTACCCCACACATAGGGATACTTGCTCTAGTATGGGGGTTTGTTTTTAATATTATATGTAAATATTCGTAATTCTCAAGAATATATGAAGTAATTGGGGATTTTTGGTGTCAAACAGGGAATTTATCTGACATAACATTATTTTCACCAGCTTGACCCACGTGACTCACGAGAGTACATCAGCTGATCACTATGCTGTGAAATAAATGTTTCGGGCACTTTTGTCTGCAAACATTGATTTTTTTGTTTTCTATTTTAAAGCTGTATTGTGGTGTACTACATCGTTAGAAAGTAAGGTATGGAGTGTTTATGGAAATTCTCATTCTTTGATTCTTCGATGCAATTCCGATAGCCTAGGCCCTAGGGGGCAGTTTGGGAATGCTGGCTTGGTTCAGAGATAATATGTGGGTAGCCTAATACAGGAATAACTCTGAATTAGTAATACTGACAAACAACAGAAAATCCTAGCCAAGTTTTGCCAAAAGTTGTCTCAAATTTGGCCCTTTTTCGCAACCCCAAAATTAAAAAAATTGGAATTTAATTTTCAATTTCGTGAGGAGGCCTAACCTGGTATAAATTCATGACCATGTTCTATGTTGGCCAGGCACTGGAGGTCCATAACTGTTCTAAATAGATGATGATTTCACTAGGTCACGGGGGGGGGGGGGGGGGGGGGATGATGGGGCGCAGACCCCTCCCTGAATCCATCGTGGATCCCATGACCAAACTCTTAGCCCATGCAGATTATTAACCCATAACTGTTATAAATAGATGATAATTTAAATTTCTTTCCACCCCCCCCCACCCCCCCTCAACACATCGTGGATCCAAGAGCCAAACTGTTAAGCCGTGAAGATTATTAACTCATCACTGTTTTAAATGCATGATTTCAATAGGACACGGGGGAATGAGGACCTCAGCCCATCGTATTCCCACGCTTGACTCAGAACATTTCCCCAATCCAAGCCAATTTTAGTTTGAAATATTAGACTTATACAGTATATATTTACTTTGGTAAGTGGTCAAACTTATTTTTTCCAATTTGGGCGATTTTGGACGGATAAATGCCCAAATACGAGCCAACTGCTGCTGAAACTTGGCTCGGATTTTCAAATTTTAATGTTTTGTTTTGTTTTTTTAAATCTAAAAAGTGATCAAATCCGAGCCATTTTTTTTTTTTTTTTTGGATTCTGGAAAATAGCCAAATCGCCAACTTTTGCCAAAAACTTGCTCGGACTATCTCATTTTGAAGTTTTACTACTTTTCAATATTTCAAATTTAGAGTCAATCCCACATTACCCCTTGTTTTCCCCCCAAATCAAAACCTCACATTCCCAAACTCTCCCCTAGATTGTTGGGGCATCGGAATTACAATTAACAATGATAATGACAATATAAACTTCTTTCCTCACTTTCTAATAATACAATACAGCATAATAAACCTTTAAACAAAAATAATAATAACAAACTTAAAAAATAGGAGTAGTTGTTTTGCAGAATTACCTTTCTGGTCACCATGATTATGTATGAAATAGTCTAATAATATATATGGTGATATATTGCTACTATCGTGGTTACTCAGCTATTATTTAGATTTTGTCGTCAAATAGTATATTAACACTCAACAAACGGCCTAGGCGGTAATTTCTATGTACCGCCCAGCGTTTTTTTTTAACCATAAATGGGGTTGTTTCCGTGCTCTTTTTCATGCATAAACAAGAGCCAGAGCGTAATACAAGTATGCATCCCTGAAAGGGCGTAAATTGAGCTTTCCAATGACACCCGAACCATCCTTCTACGATCACTGGTTGTCTTGCAACGATCGTGCAACCGAAGGGCAAAATCGCTAAAATACGGTCATTTCGTTACATAATTACGTGTGTAGCGAATGAATGAGGGTGGAGTAGTGGGGAGTACATGTCAGTGGGCCCACGACGGTTGTGGCGAGCGGTCATGAGGCAACTACGCTCCTCCCACCGCTCGGCTCTCTCTCAGAGCCAATATTGCGCCAAAATTGCACACAGACTAAAGTCGGGCCCCACCACATAGTCCAGATTTTTAGATACGGACTTAAGTCGGGCCCCGATAGACAAGGGTTAATTACAAAAACTTGGGGTTAATATCTTGTTTTACACTGGGTCGAAAAATCAATATATTATTTAGTCCTATCTATTAGTTATATCATGTACTGTATTGGCATATATATATCCACACCGTCGGTAATATATTTTAATTTAATCCCAAAATTGCTAAACAACAATTTCTAGATCTCGCACTTCTCACACGATCACCATTTTTTCTATCATTGGCGCAGGTCCCACAGCGAGGCTCTCGCCCCACCTCCTTCTATGATTTATGCCCAAACCTAATTAGGCCCCCTACTGGCAACATAGATGTTGATTTCAATAAGTCTTCGGGAGGTGAGGGGGTGCTCTAGGGGACCATAATTATCTGAACCCATTGACTGCGTGAGACGTTCCGGAACATCGTGGCAATTTACAGGCGTTTAAAGCTTCTTAAAGCCTGTAGAATCGAGTGCGAGTGAGCGGGAGTGCGGCAGGTCCCCCCATCCTCTCTTCAGCCAGCCGGCCGGGGCACTGCAGAGTATAAGCCATACTCTCGCTAGACATACAGCGCTGCCAAAAGCAAGTGTAGTGCGACATTACCGATAATTGATCTGTATTAACGGATGTCTATGGTAGTGCTGCGGGTTAAGCCCGAGTGCTACGAAGCTCGTTTAGGTGTAATTTTGAAGCTATTTTCTTCTAGTTTTTAGCTGAATACACTTAATTTCATTCAGACACTTGCTTAATCAATCAGGAGTGCCTGAACGAGCCCTAATATGGCGGAAATTTGCCCGCAGTGTAGGTGTTAAGATTGATATATAATGTTTTATTTTTGCAATTTTCGATGGGGTTCATTACAAATACAAAAGATAAACAAGGACAAAAAAATATAAACAATCGTCCACATTGTAAAACTTGGCATTAGTACGACACATATATTGTAGATTTATGTGTATCCATTAATTATCGATAAATCAGTTGCTGAGGGATTCAATTTACCAACAGCTGAAATATAACAGACTATAGTACCCTGGCACATGTGTAATAGATACCAATGAACATCACCAAGCTTGTGTCATACAAATCACTAACAAACTACCTTCCTGACCAATTTTGCACTTCAAGGGCTTCTCACCTAAACCAAAGGATTGAAGGAAGAAGTAAATCTGCACCAATATCACGTCAAATCACCGATATATAGAACGAAAACAGTTGATGATGATTCATGATTTTAATAGTTGTGAGGGCAGGCCATATGAACCCTGACACTGTGTCAGTATATATATACAAAAAGTATGTATTTTTGTATATTTTAATTTTGATATTGACAGATAACTTGAATTTAAAGGCGATAGTAGGGTTGGGTGGTGGCCGATAACTACCGTGTTTGATGGAGGAGCAATAATGGTTTGGTGGTTCTCACAGGTAAACCACGGTAGCCTTGTCCGTTTCTTAGTCATTCAGGTGTGACTTTAACCTCATGACACAGGGACAAGTGGCTTAATTCTACACGTTTGGTAATGCACTATATTGACGAAAATTAGGGCACGGTGTGAAACAAGCTGTGTCAAAATATCATACTGATCCAAATGTTTGATAATAAGTTATTCCCGAAAAAAAACGATGCCACACGGCCTCTGAAACACATAGTAGTATGCTTATTTCGTTGGTCTATTCAAGAGATTTGAGGAATCAGAAAGGTCTATGACTTATGTCTTAGAGTGTACCCCACCAGACCACCTCTAGCTGCAATGCCCAGATGCTAACCAGCTGGGGGTACCCTACAACATACAGATATCACAGTTAGTTAAAATAGCACTTCAGGGGCTATCAACCCTTCTGGATTATTAAGCCAGCACACTTTAAGTCAAGAATACTGTCAGGACTGGAGCCTCTTTTCGAGAACACCAGCCCCTTGCCGATATCACAAATCTAATACCAGCCTATCTATACCTCCCATATATCCCACCAGAGAACCTCCGACCTCCAGTGCTCAAATGCCAGCCAGTTCGGGATACCTTACGATATACCCATCTTACTCAAGTACGACCCTGCCCAGCTCGGGTATGTCTGCACCGCCAACCAGTACATCGTCAACCAACACGCACTCGGCAACACAGGTTCGATCATGAGGCACTTGTACAGTCGGTCAAGTAAGTGATGTCTTGGCACAAAATTAATTTGGATCAATAATTGATACCTGCAATATCAAAACTTGATTTCTTCATATCAAGTGAAATATACAAACATGTTCCTACACTTACTCACCCTATTCAACATCTAACATACATTAATACAGCACAGAGCGAGCCAAACGTAATGCCAGGTGAGATATGACTTGTTAGCGCTACCGTACAGTTTGCCACATTAGTTTTATTCACGATATGAGTATATGTTTGGAAGGAAACATACTGTGGTTGACTTACAATATTATGGAAGGAAACATACTGTGGCTGACTTACAATAGTATGGAAGGAAACATACTGTGGTTGACTTACAATATTATGGAAGGAAACATACTGTGGTTGACTTACAATATTATGGAAGGAAACATACTGTGGTTGACTTACAATATTATGGAAGGAAACATACTGTGGTTGACTTACAATATTATGGAAGGAAACAAAGTCATACTGTGGTTGACTTACAATATTATGGAAGGAAACATACTGTGGTTGACTTACAATATTATGGAAGGAAACATACTGTGGTTGACTTACAATATTATGGAAGGAAACATACTGTGGTTGACTTACAATATTAATTTGCTATAAAACTGGTAATTGGTCGTATTACTAACCTATCACATAATCAAATAGTACTTTCACTTCTCATGCCATCATACTAATTTCCCTTCCATACATAAAAACATGAAATATGTACAAATATATGTGTCCAACTGTAAACTCACGTTAATTAATTCTCGTTCATTTTGAACCCACGAATTAATCAAATGAACCTCTGAAACTTAAATATCTGGTAAATATATTAACCCCTTCTGTCCCTGTGACGTCTTTCTTTACATTATTCTGGTTACTATTAGACGATCACATTCAGTTTAAAAAGATCCTCCAGCAAATACCAGGCTCCGAACGATATCAACCATTTTTACTACAACAGATCTTTCTTAAACTGCACACAATAGTCTATAAACAGCTAAAATAAATGTAATAAGACATCGTCGGTACAGAAGGGATTAACCCTTTCTGTACCAGCGACGTCTATTATATTATATTCTAGCTATATTTGGACGGTTTTATGCAGTTTACGAAGGATCTGTGGTAGTGAAAAGGTTCGATTGAGATAGTTAGCAGCCTTATAATTGCTAAAGATCCTTCTCAAACTGAATAAAATCGCTTAATAGTTGCCAGCATATAATGAAAAAGACATGACCGGTACATAAGGGGTTAATAAGGAGATTCAGTTCAGCTCTAGACAGAAAACTCCAGGACACCAATCCTGGACCTATCTCACCCCTCCAGTTGGGGTTTGTTTATTCGTCGATATATATATTTATGATTTCTTAGACGATTTTATTTAGTTTAACCCTTCCCGCCCGGGCAGCATTTTAAAAGGACACCGCGGCAGATGGGCAGGAACCTGGGTGTCCTTATAAAATCCGTAAGCATGAAAGCCTATTCAGCTTGTTTTGAAAGCCGCGCGTCCGACGTATGTAAACAAAGCCTGTCGGAGGCGACGCACGCACGTCTGGCAGCAAGCAGACGTCGGAGCTTTGTTGTTGTGTTGTCTGCAAAGACAGATTTAGTCTTGAAAAGTGTGTCACATTGCTAAAATCGCGGCAAAATGCGCTCCACGGAAATCGTCATCACAACTGAACCAGTTTATGTAGAGAGCTCTACTCAACGCCAGTCTACAGATTGGAAACCATAGTACGTTTAGACATGCGTGGGAGTTTTATAGCAGTTAAAATAACAAAGATACGGTAGCCTAGGCGTAGACGTATTTCGGCCATATCGCCCGGATCTCAACACTGTCCTTAGGATAGCGAGCCTGTGCCAGAAGGGTTAACAAGGGACTCCAGCAATTAAAAAACAAATAAATAATAATAATATATATATATATATATATATTCTGACATACGGAGCCCTGTATGTTAATTTAAGAGTTAGAATTAGAGTTGAAGGAGCCACACTACCCAAACGGTGAAGCAGACTAGTGAGTGGGGAAACCAGCAAACTAGCCTTCACACCTGCGTGCGTCATAGGGGACCCTGCAAACTACTTGATGACCGACGCTATCACGTATGTTCAACGCCAGGAGCTGTGATTGGACCAGGCACCTGCTATGCAACTCGAGGAGCTGTGAGTGGACCAGGCACCTGTTATGCGACTCGAGGAGCTATGATTGGAGCCGGCACCAACCCCGCCTCCTGATTCGTTCCTACACCATCATTGTTTAGTATATAAGACCCGAGTTGTGGGCATTCAAATCAGTCTCATTTGGAGTTGGGGAAGGTGAACTTGCAGCTGAAGGAAGACGGGGTGAAGTATTATAATGGGATTGTGACTGTCGGTCAGATTATATAAATGTGTGTTAAGTGTGTTCGGTGTAAACACTTACGTTATGTTGGTTAGTGAGATATGTGATTGGGAATTAACGTGAACGCTACTATTATGTGTTTAACTATTTGATTGCGAATTAACGTTAACGCTACTATTATTGTGTACTTCAACTATTTGATTGCGAATTAACGTTAACGCTATTATTATGTACTTAACTATTTTAGTTGACTAACTTGTGGACTAAAGCAACTCTTTAAGTAATTGGGTTATGATGAAAGTATTACTATTGTTTTATATTAATACTTACGAGTTCTTTCATTTTTTTTTAATTAAGCTTACATTGCTTAATGGTGCTTAGTACGGTGATGCTATTGTCTCATATTAGTAATATCGCCTTAGACTAACATGGCTGTGTTAATATTACTTCTAGTGATTTCCTAAGCTGAAGAAAATTCTTTTGCTTCAAAATATTATATTTTGCTTTTCATATTTGAGTGAGACCTGAATCGAATCTATGAAGCGATCCTGTAACTTTATTTACTCATAATCAAACTTCAATGTTACGTGGTTAAGAAATACATTTAACTAATTATTAAATATATATTTAACTTTTTATGTGACTTTGATATTAATCCTGATGATAATAATAATAATACTATTAACGTCAGACAAGAACCAAGAATAATTACATTAAATATAAATACAAGGACATAAGAAAACTATCTATTCATTTAAAAAAGGGTAAGAGACAGAAATATTCTTACTTTAATATTTATCTTTCAAGACTTTTTATAGAATTAATAGTCCTTTAGATATAACTTATTCGGTTCATAACCATAGCCTACTAAGCTTCGGTTAAATAATAATTCTTTATAAATACTACATGACTTTAATTAGTTTCAGTATTTTTCATAATTAAAGAGTCAGTCAATAAAGGATACTAAGTCCTAAGATCCAAAAGGAAAGGAAGCAACAACAGGAAATTTTATTAGATATTACTTTTGTTTTGCCTTCAGCTGACTGATACCTTAATATATATCTCTGTGCTATCTAGATTCATCAAGTTAACCACTTGAGGATCAAGATACGTAACAGAAGAGTGGCGACCTTGCCAGGATTCGTTTCATACAGTTTCACTCAGTTTCATTAACGTTTCCCTACTTAAAAAACAAATATTAATCATGCCTCAACTAATTAATGAAGAAGATGCTAGAGTTTTCATAGAATCAGAACTCACAACCCCTGATATTGACTGTCTGTCAAAATCTGAACTGAAAGTGCTTGCCTCACATTTCCAATTAACTGTCTCAAACATGTCTAAAGTAGAGGTGGCTCAGACCATAAAAACCCACCTGTTCCCTGTAGAAGGCGGGGAGGGTGACGGAGCAGTTGGTGGGATCCCTAGTAAACCTAGCCAACTTGATGAACAATTGCCACCTGGTTTTACCATTGATCAATTATTCGAACTAGAACAAGCCAGACTAACAATAGAACTAGCCAGAATAAATGCCAGTGCAACGACCGAACAATGTGAATATCAATATCGTACGGCTCAACTAAATGTCAATACAAATGCTTCCTTAATTGCTCCCCCTCTGGGATTGACAATGACTAGTGTCATTCCACCTTTCACTGAGGATAATGTGCAGGATTTCTTTGTTTTGTTTGAGGAAGTTGCTGGAGGTATGAAGTGGACAAGAGATCAATGGCCTTTTATGTTACAAACTGTTTTGACAGGGCAGGCTCGAGCCACGTATTTGTCAGAAGTAGCAGAAGTTAGGCAGGATTATGACAATCTCAAAGAAGCTATCTTAAAAACCTATCAATTGCAGCCTGAGGCTTACAGGCAATCTTTCCGTAAAAACCAGAAGAAAGTAGAAGAAACCCATAAGGTATTTGCCAGGACCATGACTAAAACTTTCAATCATTGGGTCAAGAGTAAGAAAGTCACAAGCTACAACGATCTGAAGGAGTTGGTCCTGTTAGAAACTTTCCTATGGAAAATTGATTCTTCTGTATCCTATCATTTAAAGGGGAAAAAGGTAGATTGTCTTGCCGACGCTGCTGACATGGCTGACACATACGTGCTCAACAACAAATTTCGTGGAAAGAAGCCCTACGATAATTCTAGCTCTAATTTTAAGTATCCCAATCACAAATCTGACAGACCCAGTCACAAGCCTATAACGTCTTCCCCAGCTAGCCAAAACCGAATTGTTCCCCCAACTAAAAATGCGACTCAGGGCAATGGTAACAGAGGTGGGCCCCAAACTAATAGTAATGCTCAAAGAGGGAACGTTCCCGTATCCCCTAAAGTATGTACTTTTTGTGGCAAGAGAGGCCACCTAGCTTATCAGTGCTGGGCCAAGGAGAGAACCGAGAGATCGGGGCAGACAGTTGCCGCCGTATCTCAAACTCCATATGTGCCTGTAATGCAGGACTCCCGACAGAAGGAGTACCTAGCACCAAAAGTTCCTTTAATGCAGGACTCTCGACAGAAGGAGTACCTAGCAGCTAACGTAAAACATCTAGACAGGGGTGTAGTAGCATGTGTGGTGCAACCCACTAGGGTTAAGCCAATAATAATTTCACCATCAGTGCAGGACAGTTACCGTCCCTTTATATCATCTGGCAACGTGAGATTAAATGGTTGTATGCATGAGGTAAAAATTCTGAGAGACACAGGTTCTACTAGCACCCTCATGGTGAATCCTTACACTGAGTGCCCACCTGGCGAACCAGTTGTAATGAGAGGTGCTGGAGGCCAGTTTTATGCATACTTGGTAAAAGGCGAAATTGAATGTGAGTTACTACAGGGTGAGGCCACCATAGCTTTGTGTAGGTCCCAAGATATCCCTGTGCCTGGGGTAACGCTCCTTTTGGGGAATGATTTAGCAGGTGAGAAGGTCCGACCAGACCCCATTTTGTCACTTTCCCCTGTTAACGAGCCACTAACCGGTGAGCTCGAAAAGGAGATGCCAACTGTTTTCCCTGTGTGTGCTGTCACACGTTCAATGTCTCAAGTAGCAGTTCCCTCAGACAGAAATGTACCGAATGTAAGAGTTGATGAAAGGGATGATGAGAGTGTGAATGACGCTCCAACTGTGCCTGATGATGTGACTGAGGTGGATTTATCTGACACCTTTATGGCTCATCTTGACCCTAACGATGACCATGAAACCCCTCCAAATTGTCCTAGTGGCCTGGTATAGCTACAGAGAGATGATAGTGAATGCAAGGAGTTAGCTGCCAGGTCCGTGAGTGAAGAGGAATGTGAGAAGGAGGGTGGTGAATGTTTCTACCTCAAAGGAGGAGTATTGTGGCGAAGATGGAGACCGCCACACAGACCAATCGATGACGGGGCTTGGGACGTCCATCAAGTAGTAGTCCCCAAACCTTGTCGTAAAGATATCATGGAAATGGCACATTGTATACCATTGGCAGGACACCTAGGTGTGAGAAAAACTCTAGACAGAATCAGAGCCCACTTTTACTGGCCAGGAATGCGTGCAGATGTAGTGGAGTGTTGTAGAGTGTGTCACACTTGCCAGATGACAGGAAAACCCAATCAGAAGGTGCCTGTACATCCTCTGGTGCCCTTGCCCGTTTTCGAGAATCCTTTTACTCGGGTGGTAGTGGACATTGTAGGCCCATTGCCTAAGACTTCCCAAGGTAACATTTATTTATTAACTATCATGAACATGGCAACTCGCTACCCAGAGGCTATACCCTTAAGGACTACCTCTGCTCCAACTGTCATCAAGGAACTGCTCAAATTCTTCACCAGAATGGGTTTCCCCCATGAGGTGCAAAGTGATCAAGGAACTAATTTTACCTCTAACATTTTTCAGCAGTCCCTGAAGGAGTTGGGTATCGAGCATGTTAAGTCTAGCACCTACCACCCAGAGAGTCAAGGGGTTCTCGAACGATATCATCAGACATTAAAGGGAATGTTACGTAAATATTGTACAGAGACCGGAGTTGAGTGGGATAAGGGGGTACCTTTTCTTTTATTTGCTACTTGTGAGGTTTCAACTGAATCCCTGGGTTTTTCCCCTAATGAGCTAGTTTTCGGTCACCAGGTAAGAGGTCCTTTGCAACTATTGCAGGATAGCCTAGTTGGCCAGGAGGGGAACCAAAACCTCCTCAATTATGTTTCAGATTTCAAAACCCGGCTGAGATCCTCATGTGAGTTTGCCGCTCAAAACTTGACCGTGGCTAAAAGCTCCATGAAGAAATGGTATGACAGAAAAGCCTGTGAGAGGGAGTTTCAGCCCGGTGATGAGGTTTTGGTCCTGCTCCCCCTTTTTGGCCAACCTTTATCTGCCAAGTTCAGGGGCCCATATAAGATCATTTGGAGGGTGAGCATTACCGATTATCTAGTAACTACCCCAGACAGGAGAAAGCCCACGCAAGTATTCCATATAAATATGTTGAAACCCTACCATAGGTCCCCTGATTCCTCTCCTCCAGATTCTCCCACTGTGGCAGTGAATGTCAGGACCTGTGAACAGCCTGGTGCGGACGAAGTTTTCAGTTCTCTTACTGACCCGCAACAGACTGTTCCAGAGCCTGAAGGTATCCATGCAGACTTTGACTTGTCATGTAGCCTATCCAACTTTCAGTATAATTCAGTGGCTTGGAGGGAATTACCATCTAAACTATGTCATCTTCCCTCTGAGCAAGCGAACCATCTAATCTCTGTTTTATCTCAGTCTCCCAGTGTGTTCCGTGATACTCCAGGGCTCACTTCTTTGGCCGTGCACGACATCGACGTAGGGGATGCAACTCCCATTAAACTATCCCCCTACCGTGTCTCGCCACAACGCAGGAGTATACTGCAGGTCGAGCTTGACTTTATGTTATCTAACGAACTGATCACTAGGGCCTTAAGCCAGTGGAGTAGTCCGGTCATACTTGTGCCAAAGCCAGACGGGAGCCATAGGTTTTGTAGGGACTATAGGCAAGTTAATGCTGTCACAAAGAACGATACCTACCCACTGCCACGGATCAAATATTGCATTTACCAGGTTGGCCTCATGCAGCAGTAAGTTTTATTTAATGAGAGGATTTTGGCAATTAGCTCTCCCTTGTAGCGAGGTAAATATTATGCTTTAGTAGTGTGCTGTCAAGCCTTCAGCTGTGAGATGCCTTGCAGTTCGAATAACGCTCCAGCTACGTTCCGGCTATGTTCTGATGTGGTACCTGGAGACGTTGCCTACTTTGGGTGATATCCTTATTATATCCTCATTATAATCTTGCTGTTGCCAATCTGGTGGTGAATCTATTTATGTATTCTGTTTAATATTATGTACTGTACTCCTTAAACTCGTTTCTAGGGGGGAGGTCTGACATACGGAGCCCTGTATGTTAATTTAAGAGTTAGAATTAGAGTTGAAGGAGCCACACTACCCAAACGGTGAAGCAGACTAGTGAGTGGGGAAACCAGCAAACTAGCCTTCACACCTGCGTGCGTCATAGGGGACCCTGCAAACTACTTGATGACCGACGCTATGACGTATGTTCAACGCCAGGAGCTGTGATTGGACCAGGCACCTGCTATGCAACTCGAGGAGCTGTGAGTGGACCAGGCACCTGTTATGCGACTCGAGGAGCTATGATTGTAGCCGGCACCACCCCCGCCTCCTGATTCGTTCCTACACCATCATTGTTTAGTATATAAGACCCGAGTTGTGGGCATTCAAATCAGTCTCATTTGGAGTTGGGGAAGGTGAACTTGCAGCTGGAGGAAGACGGGGTGAAGTATTATAATGGGATTGTGACTGTCGGTCAGATTATATAAATGTGTGTTAAGTGTGTTCGGTGTAAACACTTACGTTATGTTGGTTAGTGAGATATGTGATTGGGAATTAACGTGAACGCTACTATTATGTGTTTAACTATTTGATTGCGAATTAACGTTAACGCTACTATTATTGTGTACTTCAACTATTTGATTGCGAATTAACCTTAACGCTATTATTATGTACTTAACTATTTTAGTTGACTAACTTGTGGACTAAAGCAACTCTTTAAGTAATTGGGTTATGATGAAAGTAATACTATTGTTTTAAATTAATACTTACGAGTTCTTTCATTTTCTTTTAATTAAGCTTACATTGCTTAATGGTGCTTAGTACGGTGATGCTATTGTCTCATATTAGTAATATCGCCTTAGACTAACATGGCTGTGTTAATATTACTTCTAGTGATTTCCTAAGCTGAAGAAAATTCTTTTGCTTCAAAATATTATATTTTGCTTTTCATATTTGAGTGAGACCTGCATCGAATCTATGAAGCGATCCTGTAACTTTATTTACTCATAATCAAACTTCAATGTTACGTGGTTAAGAAATACATTTAACTAATTATTAAATATATATTTAACTTTTTATGTGACTTTGATATTAATCCTGATGATACTAATAATAATACTATTAACGTCAGACAAGAACCAAGAATAATTACATTAAATATAAATACAAGGACATAAGAAAACTATCTATTCATTTAAAAAAGGGTAAGAGACAGAAATATTCTTACTTTAATATTTATCTTTCAAGACTTTTTATAGAATTAATAGTCCTTTAGATATAACTTATTCGGTTCATAACCATAGCCTACTAAGGTTCGGTTAAATAATAATTCTTTATAAATACTACATGACTTTAATTAGTTTCAGTATTTTTCATAATTAAAGAGTGTCAGTCAATTAACGATACTAAGTCCTAAGATCCAAAAGGAAAGGAAGCAACAACAGGAAATGTTATTAGATATTACTTTTGTTTTGCCTTCAGCTGACTGATACCTTAATATATATCTCTGTGCTATCTAGATTCATCAAGTTAACCACTTGAGGATCAAGATACGTAACAATATATATATATATATATATATATATATATATATATATATATATACTTTATATACTGTATATACATATACAGTATTGAGTATAATCACAGATACACGTGAGCTTCTAAATGTTTCCAATCTCTCAGTGGGGTTATACTGGTATATATATACAGTATATATATACTGTATATATATATATATATATATATATATATATATATATATATATATATATATATATATATATATAATTATATATATATATATACAGTATACTGTATATGTTTTATTGATGTAAGATGTTACTATCTTCATATTAAACGTAAAAGGCGCGTATGGATAAGTATTATCGATATTTATGGTAAAATAACGATTTTAGTGAGGAAAGAGTGTAAATACTTACGCACAGCGGCATGGTGTATACTACATGGGGTGGGCATTTGCCGAGTTAAGGGGTCCTACTGGGCGCCCGAAAGTCGGAATTAACATGGGGAAATGGGTAGGCAAAAACATGCAAAACACGTTTTTGCACGCTCATGCGCAGGCGTCTGGTCATTAAGGCTTTTAACGATCGGCATTGTTGCGTGGGATACTTACGCAGTTCCCATACAAATGTGAGTCCTCTAGGTGCCATAGGACCGGAGTAATTATTCGCGACGCACCCTATGCGGCTCTGGAGTATAGCGTTACATACATTGCCGACGCATAACGTGCGTCTCTGGTACTCGAGGGGTTAATCAATCAGGAGTGCCTGAATGAGCCCTGTTATAGCGGATATATGCCTGCACTGAGAGGGTTAATTAGTAGAAATCTGTTCTAAGCTGAAGAAAATTGCCTAATACTTGTCAGAATAAATTGTAAAGGATGTTACCGGTACAGAAAGGGTTAAAGAGGTTTCTAACATCATTGGCCTGTATAATATCACACACAAACACACACACACAGGTATCAATGACCACACGGAATGAAAACCCCATACATAAAATTTTGGTATGTTTGTGTTAAGGCTGGTCCTGTCCAGAGCGAGGTTTGGTATGTTCTACCCAAACTAAGCCTTTTTTTTGTTTTTCTCCTTTCCTGGACTGTTCTTACTTTGGGGGCAAGTGGCTAGGAATCCTCCTCCCCTTGTAATATTCACCTACTATATTATGAGACAGAGAAAGGGGCGAGGGAACGCGAGAGTGGTCCTGCATCCTAAGAATTGGAACGAGTTGGCCACCCCCAGTTATGGAGTATGTACCTGAGTATATACACATATATAGTACATGTTTCAGACAAGGTGCCCTACAAGTGCTGGATGAAGGATGAGACCCACCTGACCGTCAACAAGCAGACAACGACCGTGGCCGGATTATTCTACTGGTACATCACATGTCAACCACCTGTTGTATAAGGCAACCATCTTTCTGCAGTCCAGCGGCCAGCCAGACACATCATAATTAACCCTTGTAATATAACGACCCTTTCTTTATATAAATCTGGGTAACACCGAAGATACTCAATAGTCTAGATGATTCCCCTCTCCATGTGTGTCTCAGGGGGGGGGGGGGGGGGGGAGAGAGAGATCGTGACAGGAAAGAAGTATGTGGCGGCAGGGTAGTTGAACTACAACTCCCTGCCATTGAAATACACGGAGAGAAAATAACAAATACCATTATTGTGTCAGTCAGCTCCTTACTCTGTTTAGTAGCTGCATATCAATGCTTATTTTTGTCAGTAAAAGCCAGAAAAAACTATTACCTCCCCTATAAGGAAACATAGCGCTAGGAATAGGGAATGATTAGTGCTTACTCAAGTTTCACCAAATTAGCAGAATTAGAATCATTAACATGATAATACCAGAATTTTAGCAGCACTTCTGGTTACTTTTCCTATCCCTGTAATTTTGCCATCCAGCTTGGGTATTTAGTGGTATCTGGGCATGGTGTGTACCACGTTAGGTATTAGAATGTAGTCACTCATAAAAGTTTGTGGATCCCTATGTTTTTTTTCTGTATGCAAAAATCAACAGTCTGGATTGATTTTTGGATTTAACTTGCTTTTCTATGAATAGGATATATAGTTGTGTAGTTGATATATAGAACATAGATTACTTGTATCCTTTTCTAGTACTTAGTTGCTAGCGTTTGTGTGTGAGGTGTTTGTGTGTATGGTATCTAGCTACATGATCACGAGTCGGAGCGGGTAGTGGTGGATGGGATATAATTCCAAATGAAGCCATTAATTTTAAGCTCCTCGGTGGGCTAGTTGGTTAGGTGCTGGAGTGGTGCGCTACTGGCCTGGATTCGAACCCTCGCTGGGGCATGACACAAAATATTAATATATACTGTATATATTCGTTTCCAGATATATATATACTTTCATAATTAGAAATAGGTGAGGTCCACGAACTTTTAGGATATTTCTTTGTGTAAATCAATTCTGAGCATACCCCTGGGAGGTATCCTGCACCTTGTGTTTGTATAAAGTACTATAAGTTCCATTCTTCACCGTCCAATTCACAAGGGTGTTTTGCTTTCATTTACTTGAGGGAAATCCCAGTTGCTGTAGAGTAACGTAATTAATACTTCGGTAATTACAGGGAAAACGCTCGCATCCTTATTGAATTGCTGGGTGAGAAGGGAATTTAAGCCCTCTCAAAAAAGTCTGGGCCTGGCGCGGTTTCGAACCCGGGTAAGTAGGAATACCAAACTCCCACGCTAACCACTGTACTATCACGGACGTACAATAGGACGTCAACCTCAGTTCTCCTTGAAAGAACCAGGTGATAATATTGTTGTGATTCACACGGTGGTTTTATTAGACTTGACCACCAACAACTATTTTACGCTATCCCAGACATAAACTCGGGTACATTGTATCTGTGGTTGCAGGATTTTGCGGATACAGGGCATTACACTTATTTTGTTAGTTCTTTTCCTCCAGAGTTTAAGAAATGAGCATGTTCATGGTTTTAGTTATAATTCCAACGTGGGATACAAGGTGGTTTGGCCCCCCCCCCCCCCCCCCGCACACACACACATGACTTATTGAAGTTACCAGCAGGCGGTACATTTTGATTATAATTCATAATGAGGACGCCCGAGGGAGACCCGAGAGTAATATCGGGTTTTATACAGGTGATCAAAATTATTCTCCCACAGTGGATTAAACTTGAGTACAGTATAATTATTCCATACCCATAGACCTGCATTGTTCCTAATAAATTATTTACAAGAAGGCGGCGAGCATTTTCCAAAAAGTGATCAATACCTCTATGAGTAGGTTATCATTACTTGATAACCCGCCGGCTTTAGCACCGCCAACAGCTCCGCATCGCCACTGAGAAAACTCGATCCTAATTTGAGTATTTCATATCCCAATTCCCTTTATTCATTGCATGAACAGTAGTTAGGTGCTTGTTTAACCTCCACATAGTTCTGTAGTTGCCGTGCATGTTATTTTATTGCTTTTCTGACTGATAAACATTGTTGTTTACTTTTGTTATCCTAGCTTGTAGCAGACGACGCACGCGCACCTCTAATCGACCTAGCTTTGTATTTTCTTATTAACTCTAGTAGTTTTCGTATTCAGTATCCTACTGTAGCTATATATATCTGTAATTTTTAGTTGTTGCTTGCATGATCTTGTAGTAACCTTTGACTGATAACTTTGTTTATCTAAATATAATCCTGCTTGACTAGCCTACAGTGACACCAGCGCCATCTGTTGATACAGTATATTAACCCCTTGTGTGCAGTCACACTTTATTCTTATATAATCTCTATTTGGTGAATTGTATATTTAGTTACATATTCTATTATATATATATATATATTTGTTTTGCTTTTTTAGGTAGGTTATCACCCCTGGTAGCCTACTTCTGCATATTTCATACTTTTTTGTTTTTGGTTATTTTTGTTTTCGGTTAGTCTAGGCTATCATCCCTGGTGGCCTATTTCTGCGTACGGTACTTCAATTTATAAATTTTCAGTTAGGCTATCACCGCTGGTGGCCTATTTCTGCGTACCGGTATTTCATAATTTTTGTTTTCGGTTAGTCAAGGCTATCATCCCTGGTGGCCTATTTCTGGGTACTTCAATTTTTTAAATTTTCAGTTAGGCTATCACCGCTGGTGGCCTATTTCTGCGTACCGGTATTTCATAATTTTTGTTTTCGGTTATTTTTGTTTTCGGTTAGTCTAGGCTATCACCGCTGGTGGCCTATTTCTGCGTACCGGTATTTCATAATTTTTGTTTTCGGTTAGTATAGGCTATCATCCCTGGTGGCCTATTTCTACGTACTTCAATTTTTAAATTTTCAGTTAGGCTATCACCGCTGGTGGCCTATTTCTGTTTAAATAAACATAAAATTGTTTTCGGTTCGGCTATCACTGCGTATTCAAATTTAATTTTGTTTTGTTTTAATTTTCGGTTAGGCTATCACCGCTGATAACCTATTTGTGTGTATTTCAACATTTTTGTTTTCGGTTAGGCCTATTTAAGTAAGTGAAGCGACCTGAAGGGAGTGAAGTGTTTTTAAAGTGAGTTTAGTGTTTTTAAAGTGAGTTAAGTGTTTTTAAGTGAGTGAAGTGATCTGAAGAAAGTGATCGTCACCATGCCTCGTGCCTGTACGAACTGTGCCGGTAGGTTTGGTGCTTCCATGTTTACTCCTGCTGATCCACAAGTCTGCCGACTCTGCCAGCAACGAGAGGATTTGACAGCAAAATTGGACGAAGCCCAAAACAAGATCAACGCCCTCACCAGGAAGCTGGAATCACTCCAAGAGTTTGTAACACTCAACGTTGGAGTATCACTAACTCCAATTGTTTCAAATCCAGCATCAACCACCGCCCCAACGTCATCTGCCAACAATCCAACACCTGCAGTAGACACTGCAGCAGATGCTTCTGACGAACCTGAGCCGACATCAAACCAGGACAGCCGCCCTGTTCACCTTAGTCTCTCCCCCACTCCTCGTGCAAGAAGCCTGCTAGCACGAACAGTACCAACCCCTCACCCCCGTTCTAACCACTCCTCTCCCCGACCTGTACGTAGAGTCCCGCCACCACAGGTTTCCGGATTTACACCAGTGAGGAACGGTGCACGGCCAACGCAGAAAAGGTCTCATCTACCAGTCACAATGTCAAACAGATTTGAGATATTGGTAGAGATGGAAGATGAACCAGAAGAGACCAGGCTCGTTGGGGATTCCATCCTACGAGGACAGGTCGAAGAGTTCTGCGACAGAGTCCCAAATCAACGAAAAAGATTTTGCATCCCAGGAGCTGGACAGGACGACATTGTGGAAGCCTTCGAAGATACCACAAAGGATGCAAATGAAAATACCCTTTTTGTCATCCATGCTGGTTCAAATGACGTCATGTGCACCAGATCTGAAGAGTTGATGGAGAAATATCGCAAGATGATCCAGCACTACAAAAACAAGTCAAGGAATATCATCATCTCAGGCATTCTCCCCAAGATCGACGCACCTGACAAATTCTACGACAAGGCCTTCAGCACAAATAGCCGACTAAAATATTTGTGTCTGAGGGAAGAAGTTGAATTCATCAACCTCTGGGACAACTTCTACAACCAGCCTACTCTGTTCCGCAAGGATGGCACTCATCTAAACCCTGTGGGTTCAGCACGCATGGGTCGTCTCCTACACGAAGCAGTCCGCAGCCATGGATCAAAAAACGCCATCCGAGAAGAAGCAGCAGTGACATAAATCATCCAACGCCAAGAAAAAAACAGAGGCAACCGAGGACCACCAGCGATAAGGACCGAAGACAGCGAGGACCGAGGACAGCCATGAACATAAATGTAGATCCGACAAGAACCAAAAATAGTATTAAAGAGCGTTCCGTGAGTTCTAAAATAACAAATTTAAAGGTTTTCTATGCAAACGCTCGTAGCATACGCAATAAATTTTCAGATTTAGAGGAGCTAGTGTTTACAGAAAATTATGATGTGATTGGCATAACAGAATCTTGGCTCAATACAGAAGATAGAGACTTTTTAGCAGAGTATTCACTTCCCGGTTATGTAATGTTTGAGAAAAGCCGAATAAATCGAAATGGAGGTGGCGTTTTACTTTATATCAAAGAAAGTCTTAACCCTACCCTCTTGTCAAAACCTCAAATTGTGAACGTCGACGCATCTTTTGTGCTAATAAAGAATAATAAAGGCATAACAATAATACTTGCATTAATATACAGACCTCCAGCTCAATCAGTGCAAACTGACCGAGAAATTTACGAACAAATTGCAGATGTAAGTAACTCGCAAGATACCGTAATTTTTGGCGACTTTAATTTACCTGTGACCAAGTGGGGCGATGCTCTTACTTCACACTCCGGACATGACTTGTATACGAACTAGCAAGAGAGTTCGCTTTATCAATTTGTTCGAACGCCGACCCGTGGTAATAACGTTCTTGACATTGTACTTGCAACAAACGAAGAATTAATAGAGAATTTGAATGTTGGTGATGAATTCAGTAACAGCGACCATCATACGATAACTTTCACTTTAAAGTTTACTAGTAATGAACCAAATAGTAGCATAGAAAAAGTCCCTAATTTCAAGAAAGCAAACTTCCATAAACTTAGAGCTATGTCTAAAGAAACTGACTGGAACTTTTTAATTAACAATAACGACATAAATACATCTTGGAAGTTATTCGAAACCACTTACCTAAAAGCAGTGCAAGACTGCATACCATCGAAAATACGGCGTCCAGGCCATAATAATAAGCCCAAATGGTGGAATAAAGATATTTCAAACTGCCTGCTTGCTAAAAAATTTGCTAATGATAGATTAAAATCCTCACAAAATGACGAAGAACAGGTGAAATTTGTAGAGCTACGACGCAAAGCCAAAAAGTTAATTAAGCAAAGTAAAAAGACCTTAGAGTTACATATTGCGAATCAAAGTAAAACAAACCCGAAAGAATTCTATAGTTATATCAGAAAGAAAAAAGTAGTTACTTCAACTGTTGGACCGTTAGTCGATGAAAATGGAGAATACACCAAAGACGAAGTACAAATGAGTAATGCCCTCAATACCTTCTTTGCATCAGTTTTTACAACAGAAGACCTCAGTGATATCCCTACACCATCGCCGATTCAGATTGATAATTCAGATGTTCTAAGCAATATCACCGTTACAGAGAGAGAAGTATTGAATTGTTTAGATAAACTCAAGGTAAATTAAACGCCTGGACCGGATACAATCTCGCCTAGAGTTCTAAAGGAAGCTAAGGATGAGCTCTCCAAACCACTGACATTACTATTCAATAAATCCTTGAAGTCTGGAACTATGCCTGATCAGTGGAAGCTAGCCAACGTAACACCGATATTAAAAAAAAGGCAGCAAATCCCTACCCAGTAACTATCGTCCAATTAGCTTAACCTCAGTTGTATGTAAAATGCTAGAAACGGTCATACGAGACAGACTCGTAAATCACTTAGAGGAAAATAACATACTTAAAGATACTCAACACGGCTTTCGTAAAAAACGTTCCTGTTTAACAAACCTCTTAGACTTCTTCCACGACATCCTCAACCTCTACGATGAGAGTAAAGCTGTAGATATTATATACCTTGATTTTCAAAATGCCTTTGACAAAGTTCCCCACAAACGTTTACTGCTAAAACTAAAAGCGCATGGAATACAAGACGGTGTGTTGAAATGGATAGAAAATTGGCTCAGCGACAGAAAGCAAAGAGTAGTCATAAACGGTAAGGCATCTAAATGGACCAATGTAAGTAGCGGGGTACCCCAGGGATCGGTACTAGGACCAATTATCTTTCTAATTTACATCAACGACATAGATGAGGGTCTCACCTGTACAATCTCAAAATTTGCTGACGATACAAAAATTGCAAATAGCATACTCTCAAAAGAACAAGTTGACGATATGCAACACAATCTAGATAAATTTTCATGTTGGGCCCAAATTTGGCAAATGAGTTTCAATGCGGATAAATGTAAAGTACTACATATCGGATACCTAAATGAGAAAGCAAACTATTCGATGAATGGCACTCAGCTTAAGAATGTAAACAGAGAAACCGATCTGGGAGTAACAATATCGAGTAACCTAAAACCGAGTCAACAATGTTCAGAAGTTGTTAAGAAGGCAAACAAAATAATTGGCTTTATAGGCAGGTCATTTGAGCATAAATCCAAAGAAGTTATCCTAACCCTTTACAATTCCTTAGTCCGCCCTCTTCTGGAATACTGCGTTCAATCCTGGTGCCCTTATTACCAAAAAGATATAAACAAGCTAGAACGAGTTCAACATAGAGTTACCAAAATGATACCTAGCCTAAAGAACAAACCATACGAAGAGCGTCTTAGAGAGTTAAATCTATTTCCTTTAACCCAGCGCAGATTAAGAGGTGACTTAATTCAAGTGTTCAAAATCATCAAAGGCATCGACAATATGAACTGTAGTAAGTACTTCACTATCGACCAATCGAATTACACGCGGGGAAACGGTTGCAAAATTATTGGTAAATCTTTTAACTCACCTGAATCTAAGAATTTCTTCTTCAATCGAGTTGTCAACTTGTGGAATGGGCTTCCCCGAAACGTTATAGACTGCATCACCGTTGATTCATTTAAACTCTGCGTAGACAAATATCTCGCATCATACCCGCGACTGACTGCGTTTGTAAATGAATGACTTTATTTTATCCCTCCCTCAGTTACTAACCCTTCTGTCCCCTACTAACTTCCTAATCCTGCCACGGACATTAGTTCCAGGGCAGTAATTCCCTTTCCAATGTTCCCTTACCCACTCTAAACCACTGTTTGGACACTTGATCCTCAGTGTTTTGGAGGACAAGCAACCTAGAAGGGTCACTAGCTCTGTTGTTGCTTGATTTCCTTTGTACTCCTTTGTACTCCTTTGTAATACCTCTATGAGTAGGTTATCATTACTTGATAGCCTAATAGTGATCAATACCTCTATGAGTAGGTTATCATTACTTGATAGCCTAATAGTGATCAATACCTCTATGAGTAGGTTATCATTACTTGATAGCCTAATAGTGATCAATTCCTCTACGAGTAGGTTATCATTACTTGATAGCCTAATAGTGATCAATACCTCTATGAATAGGTTATCATTACTTGATAGCCTAATAGTGATCAATACCTCTATGAGTAGGTTATCATTACTTGATAACCTAATAGTGATCAATACCTCTATGAGTAAGTTATCATTACTTGATAGCCTAATAGTGATCAATACCTCTATGAGTAGGTTATCATTACTTGATAGCCTAATAGTGATCAATACCTCTATGAGTAGGTTATCATTACTTGATAGCCTAATAGTGATCAATACCTCTATGAGTAGGTTATCATTACTTGATAGCCTAATAGTGATCAATACCTCTATGAGTAGGTTATCATTACTTGATAGCCTAATAGTGATCAATACCTCTATGAGTAGGTTATCATTACTTGATAGCCTAATAGTGATCAATACCTCTATGAGTAGGTTATCATTACTTGATAGCCTAATAGTGATCAATACCTCTATGAGTAGGTTATCATTACTTGATAGCCTAATTGTCTTATTTGTGAACCTGGAGCATTTAGACTCCGAGTGAGTTTGTTGTTGCACTCAAACGGGATAGTTAGCGCAGGTGTTCTGTTGACGAATAGGGTTTGTTGTGTTCTACTTTTCCCGTTCGTAACGCTGTATTAATATTACTTTAATTACTGAAATCATGAATTATATATATGCTGTTTTAAGAGAAAACCTTAAACAATCCACTCTTATCTTAAGAATT
Organism: Lithodes maja; assembly: GCA_037953745.1. Classification (NCBI taxonomy): domain Eukaryota; kingdom Metazoa; phylum Arthropoda; class Malacostraca; order Decapoda; family Lithodidae; genus Lithodes; species Lithodes maja. Next base: position 118,276 of record JBAKBP010004928.1, read on the forward strand.
TCGGTGAATGTACTGCATTGTCTACTGTATAATTATGTAATCTATAATTTCATACATATGTTGCCTTAATGAACTTATCAATTAACTATTGGAGACAAAAGGTGTAACTTATTTGATTCAAATTAAATAGTGTTAACCAGAATATCCTATTCCAAATCAAGTAAAACTGGAGTTGTATTAAATTCGATGAGTTTGATGGTGTTGTACTGTATCCTTATTTCAAATACACCACCAACTCTTAGTGTACTATCTAGCCAAAGAAGTTTGTCCTTTAAACACCTTACTGAAGGAGTTATTAGTACTGGTGGTGATCAAAATCAGTTTTCAATAGGAATGTTTATCAATGAAAGTATTATTTTAATAAAGAGAGAGTACAAAGGAAGTCGAGCAACAACAGTCTAGTGACCCCTCGAAGTTGCTTGTTCCCTAAATAATTGCTGCTCAGAGTATTAGATAGTGGTTTACATTGGTTAAGGGACAATTGGAAAGAGAAGTACTGTTCTACAACTTATTTTTTGTCTATGTGGATTGTGGATGAGGGAGTAAAAAGACAAAACTGCCTGTGACAAGTGCCTCCCTCAGATTTGAAAGAGTGACAGAGCCAAAATAAAATGTTTGAGCCAAAATGGCTGGACACACGGAGTTTGAAGCAATTAAAATCATAAGATAAGGGAAAGCGATAGAATAGAGAGAGAGAGATGTAACATTGTGGCGAAGAGAAAGAGATTGCAGAGAATCGGTGAGTGGACGTGAGTTAATGAGACAAAAAACTTGTTGTTCTACTTTGTCTAGAAGTGGTGTGTTATAAGATCCTCCCCACACATGCGAACAATACTCAATACATGGATGCACTGCGCCCCTGTACAGAGCAAGAAGATGTGCAGGGGTAAAGAACCCTCTGAGGTGGTTGAGCATAGACAGCTTCTGGGAAGCTGTTTTAGCAAGAGTGGTAATATGGTATCTCCAAGAGAGAACAGAATAAAAGAGACACCGAGAATACTGACAGAAGATGAAGGGTTGTTTTTGTATTGTTGAAGTATAAGGGATAGTCCACTGGGAGTTTTTCACTGGTAGATCAATGGAGAAATTGGGTTTTAGAAGTATTGAAAGCAACAAGATTTACTCTGCCCCAATTGGAAATGGTTGTTAGATCAGAAGATAAATTTGCTATGGCTTCATCACATGAGTCTTTGAGTGATTGCTTGCTGGGGTGTTCTGGAGAACTAGTTGAATAGTGTAAGGTAAGAGTCGACAGCATATGAATGGATAGGACTGGAGGTACAGTTGAAAAGATAATTTATGAATATTAGAAAGAGAAATGGAGATAGGAAAGAACCCTGATGACTGGAGTTGATAGGATGAGGAAGTGAATGATGACCATTCACAACCGCAGTTATGAAATGGCCAGGAAGGAAATTAGAGATAAAGGGATAGAAACCGAAAGAGGGTAGCTTAGACATTAGAGAATTGTGCCAGACTCTACAGTATAGAAGGCCTTCGTCTAGCGCAATATAAATGGTATCACCGAAGTTCCGGAAAAAGGATGACCAAGAGTTAGTAAGATATGAAAGAAGATCACCAGTAGAGCGACCCCTACTGTCCACTAATGTCCATGGCAGGGTTCGGAGATTTTCGTATGGGACAATTTAGGTTAATACATAACTCATCAAAAAGCGATCATATGTGTATCTAGGGAACATTTCTTTATACATGTACCGATCCTCGATGTATGCAACGAAAAAGGCATACACAAAGATATTAATTAAGAAATGCAGCCAGTCGAAAATATAAGGCAAGCTTGTTGTCTAGGCAATGTTTAAAAGAATCAAAGGTGCTGCATTCTATAACATCTCGAGGAACCCCATTCCACAAGTTTACAACTCGAATGAAAAATACATTCTTAAACTCATGTGAGCTAAAAGATTTACCAATAATTTTGCTACAATTCCCCCCCTGTGAAGTGATTGGTCGATCTTAAAGTATGGATTACAGTTCATGTTGTTGAAGTCTTTGATGATTTTGAATGCTTAAAATAGGTCACCTCTTAATCTGCGCTGGGTTAAGTAGATACATTTCATTCTCTAAGACGCTTCTTGTACGGTCTGTTCTTTAGATTAGGTATAATTTTGGTAACTCTACATTGAACTCGTTCCAGTTTGTTGATATTTTTATTGCAGTAGGGGCACCATGATTTTTTTTCTTTTCTATGTGGATAAAGGAGACAAAAGACAAAACTGCCTGTGACGAGTGCCTCTCCCAGAGGCATGGACTAAGGAATTGCAAAGAGTTAGGATTACATCTCTTGATTCATGCTCTATTGACTTGTCTAGAAAGCCAATTATTATGTTTGCTTTCTTAACAACTTATGTATAATGTTAACTGGGTTTTAGGTTACTCGATATATATCACTCCCAAATCTGTTTCTCTGTCTACACTCCTAAGCTGAGTGCCATTCATTGAATAGTTTACTTGCTCTTTCGGTTCCGATATCGATATGGAGTACTTTACATGTATCCATATTAAAACTAATTTGTCCAATTTCAATTTGAGCTCAACATGTCAGCTTATCTAGGTTACTATGCAAATCTTCTACATGTTCGTTTGAGAGTACGGAATTTGTAATTTGTGTATCGTCTACAAACTTTGAAATTGTATAGTACATGCCCTCATCTATTTCGTTAATGTAAACTAGAAAGAGAACTGGCCCTAGTATTGATCCCTAGGGTATCCCGCTAGTTAGATTGGTCCATTTAGATATTTTACCATTTTTTCACTGAGCTAAGTTTCTATCCATCTCAACACTCCGCCTTGTATTCCATGCACTCTTAATCTTATCAATAAACGTTTGTGGGGTACCTTGTCAAAAGCCTTTTGAAAATCAAGGTATATAAAATCTATAGCCTTACATTCGTCATAATTATGAGTCAAGGATATCGTGGAATAAGCCTAAGAAATTTGTTAAGCAGGAACGTTTGTTACGGAAGCCATGTTGAGTATCTGTGTGTTTATTGTTTTCCTTTATGTGATTCATGATACTGTCTCTTATGAGTGTGTCTAGCATTTTACAGACAACTGAGGTCAAGTTAATTGGACCATAGTTACTAGGTAAAGATTTGATGACTTTTGTTAAATATCGGTGTTATGTTAACGAGTTTCCCCTCCTCAGGCATAGTCCCGAACTGCAAGGATGTATTGAAAAGCAATGTCAGTGGTTTGGAGAGCTCACATTTAGCTTAATTAATTAGAACTCTAGGTGAAATTGTGTCGGGTCCAGACAATATTTATGTATCCTAAGTTTTTTTTCCAAACATTTCGATACTTCTCTCTCTGTAATGCTGATATTACTTAGTGCTCAAAGTTGCCTATCTGAACTGGTGATCCTGTAGGGATATCACTAAGGTCTTCGGTTGTAAAAACTGATGCGAAGAAGGTATTGAGAGCACTATTCACCTGTTCTTCATCTTTGGTGTAATCTCTATTCTCATCTACTAACGATCCAATAGTTGAAATAATAATTATATATATTTCTTCTTTCTGATGTAATTATAGAAATCTTTCGGGATTGTTTTACTTTGACTCCCAACATGTAACTCCTCGGTCTTTTGACTTTGTTTAATTAACTTTTGGATTTACATCGTGGATTTATTAATTTCACTCATTGTTCGTCATTTTCCGAGGTTTATAATCTATCATGAATATTGTCCTTAGTAAGCAAACCGTTTTTCTGCAAATCTCTATATTCCACGCCATTTCTTAGATGGTATAAACGCTTCAACTGCTTTTACGTATGTGACAGTGAATAATTCCCATGATTTACTTATATCAATACTGTTAAGCAAAAAGTTCCAGTGAGTTTCTTTAAGAATTTGTCTAAGTTTACGGAACTTTGCTTGTGTTATATATTTTGAACGTTATCATTGCTGCATTTTGGTTCATTACTATTAAACTATATACTGAAACTGATCCTTAGCTGCTTGCTGTTACTGAATTTGTCACCAAAATTCAAACCCTCTACCAATTTTTCTTTCCTTGCAAGTACAAGGTAAAGCACATTATTACTACATGTCTGGTCGGAGATTGAACAAATTGAAAAATTGAACTTTCTTGCAAGTTGAAATATAGGTCATGCCCAGAATTTGAAGTAGGCATGCCGCTCCTCTTAGTTACTGGTAAATTGAAGTCATCAAGAATTGTGGTTATTTGAATGTTACAAATTTCTTCAATTTGTTCGTATACCTCATGGCCAGTTTGCACTTATTGAGCTTGGGGTCTGTATACTAGAGCTAGTATTATACTTGTTCCTTGATAATAATTAAACAGTACATAAGTTACATCGACATGCACAATTTGAGAGAGAGAGAGAGAGAGAGAGAGAGAGAGAGAGAGAGAGAGAGAGAGAGAGAGAGAGAGAGAGAGAGAGAGAGAGAGAGGTTTAACCGTTAGTTATTAATTCAACATCTAGTTTATAAACAAACCGTATACTTACATTTGTTTGTGTGTATGTGAATGAGGGAGACAAAAGGCAGAACTGCCTATGACGAGTGCCTCCTCCAGAGATGAAAGAGTGACATGGCCGTAATCAAGGAACGTTCGAGCCAAAATGCCTGGGCACACGGAGTTTGAGGCAATTAGTTTGAGGCAATTTAAGTCATAGGTAGAAGGAAAAAATTATTCTGGGAGAGTTGCACATATTAGTTATATAATTATATACAGTATATACTATATATATATATATATATATATATATATATATATGTGTGTGTGTGTGTGTCTGTTGGTGTGGGAGGGTGTGTTTGTGTGTGGTGTGTGTGTGTGTGCGTGTCATATACAGTAACAGTATATTACACTATTAAGAGCATAAGGGTGGAGAATAATCTTATGGAATACTATAAGGATAATATTACTAAGGGGTGCTTACATTGCAAGATGCAGTTAGTCAATGTGTGCAAAATATTTCATCCTGCAATTCAATATTAACAAGAGAAAGAGCTAAGGTAATATATTTTCGCATTCCATTAACTAGAATATATGAAACAATCAAACACTTTTCGGATAATTGGAGTCAACGTGAGGAAACGAAAGTAAGGTATGTATTAATCTATCTATCTATCAATCTATTTATATATTGTCTGTCTGTCTGTCTGTCCGTCGCTCCGTCCCTCCCTCTCTCTCTCTCTCTCCGAAGGATTTTCGGAGAAGAAATCGACTCAGCACAGGACAACCAGGAAGGAGGACCGAAGACAGCGAGGACGGCAACCTACAAAGGAATTAAATACTAATCGGTCAAGAACCGCGAATTTGGATAAAGCTCCACCAACACGACCCAAATTCAAAACCGCCAGGGATAACGACCGAGGACCGAGGACAGCCATGAATGTAAATGTAGATCCGACTAGAACCAAGAATTCGATGAAAGAACGTTCTGTGAGTTCTAAAACCGCAACTTTAAAGGTTTTCTATGCAAACGCTCGTAGCATACGCAATAAATTTTCAGATTTAGAGGAACTAGTGTTTACAGAAAATTATGATGTGGTTAGCATAACAGAATCTTGGCTCAATACAGAAGATAGAGACTTTTTAGCAGAGTATTCACTTCCCGGTTATGTAATGTTTGAGAACAGCCGAATAAATAAAAATGGAGGTGGCGTTTTATTTTATATCAAAGAAAGTCTTAACCCGACCCTTGTGTCAAACCCTCAAATTGTGAACGTCGACACATCTTTTGTGCTAATAAAGAATAATAAAGGTACACAAATAATACTTGCATTAATATACAGACCTCCAGCTCAATCAGTGCAAACTGACCAAGAAATTTACGAACAAATTGCAGATGTAAGTAACTCACAAGATACCTTAATTTTTGGCGACTTTAATTTACCTGTGACCAAGTGGGGCGATACTCTTACTTCACACTCCGGACATGACTTGTATACGAACTTGCAAGAGAGTTCGCTTTATCAATTTGTTCGAACGCCGACCCGTGGTAATAACGTTCTTGACATTGTACTTGCAACAAAAGAAGAATTGATAGAGAATTTGAATGTTGGTGATGAATTCAGTAACAGCGACAATCGTACGATAACTTTCACTTTAAACTTTACTAGTAACGAACCAAATAGTAGCATCGAAAAAGTCCCTAATTTCAATAAAGCAAACTTCCATAAACTTAGAGCTATGTTTAAAGAAACTGACTGGAGCTTTTTAATTAACAATAACGACATAAATACATCTTGGAAGTTATTCGAAACCACTTACCTAAAAGCAGTGCAAGACTGCATACCATCGAAAATACGGCGCCTAGGCCATAATAATAAGCCCAAATGGGGGAATAAAGATATTTCAAACTGCCCGCTTGCTAAAAAATTTGCTAATGATAGATTAAAATCCTCACAAAATGACGAAGAACGGGTGAAATTTGTAGAGGTACGACGCAAAGCCAAAAAGTTAATTAAGCAAAGTAAAAAGACCTTAGAGTTACATATTGCGAATCAAAGTAAATCAAACCCGAAATAATTCTATAGTTATATCAGAAAGAAAAAAGTAGTTACTTCAACTGTTGGACCGTTAGTCAGTCGATGAAAATGGAGAATACACCAAAGACGAAGTACAAATGAGTAATGCCCTCAATACCTTCTTTGCATCAGTTTTTACAACAGAAGACCTCAGTGATATCCCTACACCATCGCCGATTCAGATTGATAATTCAGATGTTCTAAGCAATATCACCGTTACAGAGAGAGAAGTATTGAATTGTTTAGATAAACTCAAGGTAAATAAAACGCCAGGACCTGATACAATCTCGCCTAGAGTTCTAAAGCAAGCTAAGGATGAGCTCTCCAAACCACTGACATTACTATTCAATAAATCCTTGCAGTCTGGAACTATGCCTGATCAGTGGAAGCTAGCCAACGTAACACCGATATTAAAAAAAGGCAGCAAATCCCTACCCAGTAACTATCGTCCAATTAGCTTAACCTCAGTTGTATGTAAAATGCTAGAAACGGTCATACGAGACAGACTCGTAAATCACTTAGAGGAAAATAACATACTTAACACGGCTTTCGTAAAAAAAGTTCCTGTTTAACAAACCTCTTAGACTTCTTCCACGATATCCTCAACCTCTACGATGAGAGTAAAGCTGTAGATATTATATACCTTGATTTTCAAAAGGCCTTTGACAAAGTTCCCCACAAACGTTTACTGCTAAAACTAAAAGCGTATGGAATACAAGACGGTGTGTTGAAATGGATAGAAAATTGGCTCAGCAACAGAAAGCAAAGGGTAGTCATAAACGGGAAGGCATCTAAATGGACCAATGTAAGTAGCGGGGTACCCCAGGGATCGGTACTAGGACCAATTCTCTTTCTAATTTACATCAACGCCATAGATGAGGGTCTCACCTGTACAATCTCAAAATTTGCTGACGATACAAAAATTGCAAATAGCGTACTCTCAAAAGAACATGTTGACGATATGCAACACAATCTAGATAAATTGTCATCCGCATTGAGTTTCAATGCGGATAAATGTAAAGTACTACATGTCGGATACCTAAATGAGAAAGCAAACTATTCGATGAATGGCACTCAGCTTAAGAATGTAAACAGAGAAACCGATCTGGGAGTAACAATATCGAGTAACCTAAAACCGAGTCAACAATGTTCAGAAGTTGTTAAGAAGGCAAACAAAATAATTGGCTTTATAGGCAGGTCATTTGAGCATAAATCCAAAGAAGTTATCCTAACCCTTTACAATTCCTTAGTCCGCCCTCTTCTGGAATACTGTGTTCAATCCTGGTGCTCTTATTACCAAAAGATATAAACAAGCTAGAACGAGTTCAACGTAGAGTTACCAAAATGATACCTAGCCTAAAGAACAAACCATACGAAGAGCGTCTTAGAGAATTAAATCTATTTCCTTTAACCCAGCGCAGATTAAGAGGCGACTTAATTCAAGTGTTCAAAATCATCAAAGGCATCGACAATATGAACTGTAGTAAGTACTTCACTATCGACCAATCTAATTACACGCGGGGAAACGGTTGCAAAATTATTGGAAAATCTTTTAACTCGCACGAATCTAAGAATTTCTTCTTCAATCGAGTTGTCAACTTGTGGAATGGGCTTCCCCGAAACGTTATAGACTGCATCACCGTTGATTCATTTAAACTCCGCCTAGACAAATATCTCTCATCAAACCCGCGACTGACTGCGTTTGTAAATGAATAACTTTATTATATCCCCCCCTCAGTTACTAACCCATATGTCCTCTACTAACTTCCTAATCCTGCCACGGACATTAGTTCCAGGGCAGTAATTCCCTTTGCAATGTTCCTTTAGCCACTCTAAACCACTGTTTGGACACTTGATCCTCAGTGTTTTGGAGGACAAGCAACCTAGAAGGGTCACTAGATCTGTTGTTGCTTGATTTCCTTTGTACTCCTTTGTACTCCTTTGTACTCCCTCCCTCCCTCCTTCTCCTTCTCCCTTTCTCTCTCTCTCTCTCTCTCTCTCTCTCTCTCTCTCTCTCTCTCTCTCTCTCTCTCTCTCTCTCTCTCTCTCTCTCTCTCTCTGGGACCTAACTTTCAGGCAGGCTCCCCCTCCTACCTTTCAAGGCCATTATTGTATTAACCTTAGGGCAGGAACGGACTCTGTAGTTATTTACTTGTATTTTCTATACACGTGTGCCTCGTTAACTCATCCCTATAATTCTTCATGTGTTATTATGTTGTCGTGTCTCACAGACAATGTATTAACAGTTCATCTATGGACCATTTTCTTCCAATAAATATTGTGTTTAGGAAATGACCATTACGATTTTTTAACTGGGTAATGTAAGTTAGAGTGAGGTTATATTACATTCAATTGGATTAGCTATATATGCTTAAATATGGTGACCTAAGGTTAGGTTAGACTGTAAAAGATCAATTATATTTGGGTTATTGACAGGGGTGAACACATTAGTCACGGTGTACGATATCTATGTTCTATTCATGTGAATGATGGCTAGATACGAGGCATTATGAACATTTATCTTGTCATGGCTCAACAGGGTCCTACAAACATCCTTACCGTTTATACCTATTGATTTTGGATGTCTGTGATTATCAATCATAAACCTTTAGGTTGCCACAACGAGCACACATTACATGTTCCAAGCCACCATCACAGGTTGCAGTCACAATGTCAGAAACTGGGTACACGACTATTCAGTATGGTCTAGGATAGTTTCTGTGATAGAACTGGGGAAAAAAATATAGTGCAAGTTGATACACTGCAAAATGTGTACGTGCAATATAGAACACCGAAGCTGAAACAGCATTGGTATGTCATCAGTGTATTATTATTATTTAGCATTTCAACTCCATCACCTTTTCTCTGTTTAAGCGGAATATAACAGATGCACGAAGGAGACAGCAAAGCCAGGGAGAAGACAGTAAGAAGGTCGCAAATACAGGGGGAACACATTAAAAGACAGGGAAACACAAACAAGACAGCGAGAAGACAAAACAGACAGTGAGAAGACAAAACAGATAGGGAGAAGACATCAAAGACAAGGATAATCTATATTTGTATTAATTTCACCACAACACCAAACAACTCCAATTAAATTAATGAAAGCATATATTCTCAACCGTGCTATGGTAGCCTAATGTTTAAGTGAGAGGAAAGAATATTCATCTGGCATAGATCATATAGACCGGCCTCGCTACGAAATATCCCTGAACCTAATGATAATCTATATTTTTATTTATTTCACCACAACACCAAACACCTCCAATGAAATTAATGAAAGTATATATGTGATCCGCCGGGATTCGAACCTGGGTTATCACATACATATTTTTAAACACTCTAACCATTACACCACCAGGACGGTTAAAGGTTTATGCACACGCCTACGACTTATTATTCATTCTCAAATACTGGATATTAATTTAATCATGTTCATATTCCCAACCGCGCTATGGTAGCCTAATGTTTAAGTGAGAGGAAAGAGTATTCATGGGGCACAAATCATATAGACCGGCCTCGCTACGAACTATCCCTGAACCTACTAATAATCTATATTTTGTATTAATTTCACCACACCACCAAACACCTCCAATGAAATTAATGAAACCATATATGTGATCCACCGGGATTCGAACCTGGATTATCACACACAGATTTTTAAATATTCTAACCATTGCACCACCAGGACGGTTAAAGGTTTATGCACACGCCAGGAAGAAGGTCGCAAATACAGGGAGACAATTATAAAGACAGAGAGAAAATAACTATGATAAGGAAAAGACAGCAAAGAGAAGGAAGAATAAAGAAGACAGCAAATAGATGATTAGCACTGAGGATCAATGACGCGATTCTCTTCTGTCTTCTTTCTATTATTAAACGATTGTATTCAGAAGAGGAAGGATATATAAAGTCAGAAAGTTAATTGAGATACACTGTACTATGCTAAATTCCCACAGGTCCTTCCTTAGTTGTATACAATAGCCTAAAGATAGCATTAATAAATCGTCAAAACGCGTCATGATCATCAAGGGG